>SJYQ01001936.1:266283-293580 GCA_006410935.1 Redunca redunca
TAAATATATAATAATTTAAACAATTCATTTAAGTGAAATATAAATGTACCATGTGTTTACCTCAAGAGCATTTTCAGTAGTTAATGGACATTCTCATGATTCAGACATCCAATCAATTCCATTGATTAGCTGAAAAGCACAAACTGCAGTAGTCGTTTTGATTTTTATAGTTTTTATTTTTTCTTTTTTTAAAGTGAAATAGTTAACTTACAATGAAAACTGATTCAGCTATACATTATACATTTTTTATATTCTTTTCCAATACAGTTTACATCAGGATATTGAATATAGCTCTCTGAGCTATACAATAGAATTATCTTTATAAGTTTTAAATAATTTTTTATTTTTGGTCACATTGTTTTGTTCCCATAATGGACCTTATTGAATATCAGAAAGATAATGGTGAAACACATCAAATTAATGAAGAATACAGAAATATTTCTGAAAATTTCAAAATGTTCTCCCTTAAAGTGACATCTACATGGTCAAAACTAATTACAAAGCCCAGCAAAGTATTTCTGGTATTTCAAAATAAATTTTAAAAGGATAATTATATGGAATTCAGTTACAGAGAGGAAAACCTATCACATTTTAATGTTTTTTTTTTAATTAAAAAGTGCTTGTATTTTCACTTATATATGGAATCTGAAAAATAAATGTAACAAGGCAGAAAGAGACTCACAGATAATATACAAAGAACGAACCAGTGGTTACCAAAGAGGAGAGGTATGGGTAAGCAGCAAAACAGGTGAAGGGGATTAAGAGGTACACACTGCTAGGTATAAAACTAAATAGTTACAAGAATATAATGTATAGCACAGGGAATATGAAACTGAGTCCCCCTAAAACTGAGTTCCTCTGCTAGTTTCTGATTAACCTCTCGAACCAGAACTTTATTTTCTTTCTTGTCCCTACCTGTTCCCCTCAACATTGAGCAGTATCAAAGAAAAGGAGGTACTGAAACAAAGCAGGTTCCTGGGGGCCCTCCTTGGTACAAAAGCCCCCTCTGTGTTCCTCATTTCTGTGTTTGTAGAAAAAGGCTTTAGTCTTCCAGGCTTTCCCTGAGTTCCAAAGAGCAGGCACAGGCAGTTGCTAATTATGGAAATGAGGCAATGCAGAAGGAAAAGGAAAAGCAGTTAAACAAGAAAAGTAATGATAATAATTCAGTGATAAAGCAGAGTCTTAGTTACTCCTCAAGGGATGGTCATAACAATCTGATGGATATCTTTATAGGGAATGAAGCCCCCTACCCAACTCCCCACCCAGGTGGAGGATGGTGACTACATCCTCAAGCACTAGACCCCAGATGAGCTAGGGCCAGAAGGTTGACCATTGAGACTTCTGAAGCATCACTCTGTTACCTCACTACCAACTAATCAGAAGAAAGTCATGAATTCTGCAGCCCTCACCCTGAAATGTTGTCTTTAAAACCATCCCCTATGCCGGGGTCCAGCCCCGGTGGATCCAGGGAATTCGAACCGTGGACGGCGTTGGCGAGGAGAACTTATTTATTTATTAATATATAAATATAAGCTTAGATTAGGAAGAAATAGTGTAGTAGGAAAATTAAGTGGAGAAAAGAAGCTGAATAACTTGGTTTACGTGGAAAGCCAATAAAGTTCCAGACAAGGAGCTTGCACCATCTATGTTAGGCCACCGGCGTCCTTTTGAATATTGGAGAGTGCCCTGCCTTGGGCTCTCCCTCTTACGGATCTTAGAAGCCAGGACAAGTAAGTAGACATGGTGAGCCTCCACGCCCCAGATGGAAATTCAGCCTGAAATCAGAGTAAAGAGGAGACACGGGGGGAAACCAGTCCTTCCAATCACTGGCCACCCCCTTCTATTGTCCTTTAAAGCCTTTTATACTTTTGATTATACATAGAGATCAATGGGTAATACAAAATTATGTAGCGTTAGCAGCCCAGACTCTTTCTGTATATCTTTTTGTATACAAAAGGTCTCAGGTGATTTACATTATCTTCCGCTGAGAGGCTTGCTAACACTTTTTGGCTCTCTTCCTTAATGAATGTTAATTTCGTTTCCCCTGAAGTGTTTTTCTTTAATCTGCATCTCCTTAAAGCACTAAAGTTACATCTCTAAAGAACAAAGGTGCAGTGGGTTATAACAAAGAAGGTACTTAACTCAAAGATCTAACGTTGCTAATACCAGGTCTACTACCTGTTTTTCTATATACCAACTATATCTAAAAATAAAGGATATGAAAATTTGGCGGCAAGTATTGGCTCAACAAATGAAACCTTTAATCAGTCCTATTCTAATGATTTTGACTCCTCAGAAGCCCCTACATTCCTAGGATGTTTTAAGCTTCCTGTGCCTCCTGCGGTCAGGAGGCCTCAAATAATCACATGCGCAGCTGTACGAGTCCTGCAGGCAGGCTAGAAAGCCATCAGAGGGGTTTTTGGATTGAAACACTCGTATTATGCCCAGGAGATTTATTATCTAAAAGCTCTAATTTTTTCCAGAAAAAGGTGGTGGGGGGACAGCCTCCTGTTAATGACAGAAGAGTAGGTGGAAAGCATAACACAGTAAAGAAGGCAGATTCTGGTCTTGGGGGAGTGGATGCTCAGGAAGTTCCAGGGGAAAAACCTGAAGCCGTCACATCCTTGGGTTTGTCAGACTTCCTTCCGCATGACCTTGTCACAGGTGGGATTCCTCACGCTGGCTCCCGGCACCCCTGAAAACCACCATGAAGCTTGGCTCTTTTTAACATGAGCTGCCCATACTTCTTATTAAGGCCTGCAATAATCGCTGCACTTTCCTTTACCATGCTGCTGCTGCTGCCAAGTCACTTCAGTCACGTCCAACTCTCTAAGACAGCAGCTCACCAGGCTCCCCAGTCCCTGGGATTCTCCAGGCAAGAGCATTGGAGTGGGTTGCCATTTCCTTCTCCAGTGCATGAAAGTGAAAAGTGAAAGTGAAGTCGCTCGGTCATGTCTGACTTTTAGCGACCCCATGGACTACAGCCCACCAGGCTCCTCCATCCATGGGATTTTCCAGGCAAGAGTACTGGAGTGGGGTGTCATTGCCTTCTCTGTTCCTTTACCACAGGCACTGTCAATAAATTGGCTTTGCTGTATGGCAGGTGAGCAGACTCTCATTTGGTTCAGTAAAAGATATAGTCAATATTTTACATTAACTTTGTATGAGGCATTATATATAAAAATATTGAATTGCAATGAACACCTGAAACTATAGAATATTTAAGTCAACTCTACTTTAATAATATAAAAGAAATGCTTATCATCACTCTAAAACCTTCACTCATAAAACCTTTTGGCATTTTTAAGTACCAAGTGCAAGAATTCCAAACAGGTTCTGAAAACAATTTTTATTGACTTTTTAAAACGCTGTATTAGATAGATTCTAATCTACATTCAGTCACAAAACATATTTAAAAGGTGTCATCAAATTTTTTCTTTTATAAACTATGTATCACTTGATAATGGGAAAAAAATCTAAATTTGTATATATGCTGCTTCTGCTGCTGCTAAGTCGCTTCAGGCGTGTCCGACTCTGTGCAACCCCATAGACGCAGCCCACCAGGCTCCCTCATCCTTGAGATTCTCCAGGCAAGAACACTGGAGTGGGTTGCCATTCCCTTCTCCAATGCATGAAAGTGAAGTCGCTCAGTCGTGTCCGACTCTTAGTGACCCAATGGACTGCAGCCCACCAGGGCTTTAACTTTTAACAAAAGTTAAATCAAAGTTAAATCACTTTTACTTAACATCACTTGACACTGTTCACACAAAAGTGTTATTTTAAAACATTTTTATGGATCTTCAGATTATATATTATGAAATCTAGAGAATTATATTCTTCAAACAAAAGTCTGCAGATAATCACCTAATTTGTTATTTTAAAATTACTTATATACAGAACATATTTATGCAATATAGTAAATGTAAACACAATATTTTGACTTTGTGTTAAAAAGAAAATAGAAGAGTAATAAATTTTCTTCAGCAGAAGAGACTGAAAGCAATAAGTTTGGCATCATTTACCCTGACTGGATACTTTCAAGAAAAAAATGGCAAATAGAGCATTATTACTTAAGGTTTCATTTTTATTATCTCTACTGTAGGATCTCATAAACAGACCTCAGAAAAAAAGGATTATGAACCTGTCCTTAGTATCATTCTAATGTATAAATTGGAAGAGAAAAACAAACAGAAGGTCAAGTTTTCTGAAAAGCAGATTAAAAAGTTATTTTTGTTAGGCTAAAGAAAAAAAAAATGAACATGAGTTTGAGTAAACTCTGGGAGTTGGTGATGGACAGGGAGGTCTGGCGTGCTGCAGTCCACGGGGTCGCAGAGTCAGGCACGACTGAGTGACTGAACTGAACTGAAAAAAAAAGTATATCCATACCTGCCAATTGCTGTATTAATTCATTCATTCAACAGTTATATTTTTGAATATATGCCAAGAACTATTACCATGTTATCGTTATCCAAAGGCTTTCACAAACATTTACTGAAACAGCTACTTTGTTATTGGTGTTTGTTAGCTACCAATCCCTTTGATAGCCTATATAGTTCTCCAGAGCCAAGGACTGGTTCCAAAACTCCCCATAGATACCAAAATTCCTTAGGCATCTAGTACCTAAGCCATCAACTCCACAGTATATTACTGATAGTTGAACTCTTATAACTTAAGCTTTTAAGACTCATGGATAAAAAGTGAAATGTTTAAAGAAAATTAATTTTCAATTGTTTATTTTACATTTTACTGCTGTTCTCCTTGACACTCCTGCCACTACAAGGCACTGTTGACTTGATTAGGTTACCAGTTAACCCTGATAAATCAAGGCAATATCTTCGCTTCTTCTCATGAGACTCAAAACTGGTAACGTTAATCATAAAATACTAGCCTTTTAGCTAGGTTTTCGGATCTGAGATAATTTCCCCCTCAAATGAATAACCAAGCAAGCTTTCTATTTTGATTTTTAAAAATAATAAAGAGGAGAAGGAGGTAATTCCTGCCTCTGTCCTCCCATCTCAAAGAGCTTGGGAGTTAAAAATGCTTTCTTTTACACAAACTTCTGCCTACCCAGGACAAAGCCACCAAGCATGCCAAAGCAAACCCTGAGATTCCCAAATCTTCAGCAGATTGTAATCAGGAAAACCAAGATTTGACAAAATTCTTCCTTCGCTTCCACTGTTTCTGCAAAGGCCATCCACGTTCTAGCTTAAAAAAAAAAAAAAACAAAAAAAAAAACCACTGCAGGAGTGTCGGCTGTACACTAATGAATAAAACTGCCCTAACGCAGAAGCTGGGGCACGGATTCAAAGGATGGCCTTAGAGGTTAAGCAAAACACACGAGTAGTCATTCCCTCGCAAACGACAGAAAACGAAGACGTCTCTTTCGACTAGTAAAGACAGTCGTTATCTCCCTCTCTCTCCTCTTCCATCACCAGTCTTGTTCCTTTCTCAATCAGGCAGGTCCATCAGACAGCCTTCCTTATCAGTATACAGGGCTGATGGTCAGAATCTTTCGCAGACAACGATTTTAGAATAGTTCCCTGGAACCCAAGGGATCACTGCTAAAGCATCAGAGTCCACGCCAAGCCTTGACAATAAGCAACCAAAGCCTGTGATCCTAATCACCTCCATCATTTATCTCTTTCCAGCCAGGGCTGGGACTCAGACCAGGAAAACCTTTCCCTTTCAGGGAGGTGAGAGGCTTCCAGGTCTGTTTCCTCAGGCCCCTTCTTTCCTCCACTGCTTCTTCAGGACATCTCTACAGCTTGAGCCGCTAAGCAAGGTTCCAAAGGCCCAGCAGCCCAGTCCCAGCCACACACAAGATGGCAGCCAAACACCTACCAGAGGAAACAGACGAACCACCACTCCAGCGATGCCGGCCTCTCGACTGTGGATATCCGCATTGGTCCAGCCGGAGAGCGCGAGACAACCCGAGAACTCTGACAGCCAATCGGAAGACGGCGCGCTGAAGCGCCGTCGCGTTGCAGGCTGTACGCCCTCGGAACCTCTAAGGCGTGAACCCGGTAGGGTCGGTGTTGTACTCCTCCCATTTCGGGTTCGTGGACCTTAGAAATATGGGCGGTCCTCCCTACCCGGCTGAGGCGAGGCGGGACTGTTGGCTGAGGTGAGGGCTAGTAAACGGTGAAGTACTTCCCGGCCAGGGGGCACCTGAGGCCGCGGGTTCTCGGCGGCGTGGAGTGGGAGCGGAGTCCGACCCGCGGGGAACTCAGCCTCGCCAGCGGGGCGGGCGGAACGCAGCTCTCGGCTGTCGCGGGCTGCGTGGAAACCGTTAGCTGAGCTAGTGTAGCTGCCGTGGGTGGCCCTCCCGAAGGCTCTTTCGGCCCAGGACCAGGGAACGCGGCGGAGCTCTCTGCCGCCTGGATCCCAGCCCTTGGGACCTCTCATCTCCCTTTCACCCGCNCAGCGACTGTTGACTGAGGCTTTGAATGAGGCTGGTGTGTGAGGGGCAGCGTCAGAACAAGGCCTGCACCCCTGACTCATGGCATCTCAAAATCATGGGCCTGGGAGGGGTGTTTGCAGGTCACCCTTCAGAAAACCTGTTCATAGCAGGGACTCAGAAGCCAGCCCTGCCTGCTCTGACGTTCTTTCTTCAAATGGGTCCAGATCTTCCCTGCGAGGCAGATAAAGCAGGTAATATAACATCCAGTGCACAAAGGATGAAATTGAGGCTCAGAGACACCACACAGCTTCTGTGTGATAGCAGCTCAATGCGGCCCCCAGGGCTGAACTAAGTCTGATGTCTCCCCACTCCCACAGTTTATGTACCCCATGAGCACACCAGGAGCCTGTGACCTCTACACCACATTGCGTTCTTCACCTGAAATGCCTTCCTCATCCTGTTTATCTGTTTGACTCTTTATCTTTGTTGAAGTCCCCTACTTCAACCTTAACTCCCCTGGGAAGACTCTCCTTGTTCATGTAGCCAGCAGGGGTCTGCAATTACCCACACTTCCCTGTGGTCTTCCCTTCCTGACCACTTACCTGTGGATGTTGTTTGCTTAGCCAGCTCCCCCAGTTACACAGGATAATTAACAACAATTATAACAATAATAATCATAAACTACTAAATTTTCTTTTAAAAGATTTATCTTTTTAATGTTAGATAATATAAAATTATTATTAATACAGAAAATGTGAATATTTAGTCCATTTCTTGTTAAGTTTTATTTTGAAGGGTAGTCTACAAATGAGTCACCATGTGATAGGTTTTCATCACAGTTTATAATATTTTAAGCCTGTTCTTCAGTTTGTTTGAATATGCTTTCTATCGTGGTGGTGATGTTTAATCGCTAAGTCCTGTCTAGCTCTTGTGACCTCATAGACTGTAGCCCACCAGGCTCCTCTGTCCATGGAACTTTCCAGGCAAGAATACTAGAATGGGTTGTCATTTCATTCTCCAGGGGATCTTCCCAACCTAGGAATCGAACTCAGGTCTCCTGCATTGCAAGTAGATTCTTTACCGGCTGAGCCACCAAGGAAGCCCAATGCTTCCTGTACATAAAACCAAAAGCCCTTAGTTTATTGAACATATGAACCATGACTGGATTTTGAAAATCTGCATATAAACTGAGTTGCTTTCTCCTTGATTTGCTATTCTTGCTTTCAGACAAAAATCAATGGGATTTTCAGGTATAGAAGATTTTATCCTAAAATAGTTGGTATTCTGTTAAAAAGCAAACTTGTGCCATTCCTGGAACAGTATGGATTATAAAATTCCTCATTTTTTTTGGAGTGGTATTAATAAAATCAAACAAGAAAGAGACAAAAATCAGGCACATGAACTTTTTGGTATTGACTCAACAACTTTCCTAAGTTTCCTAAGTGTTTTGAAACAGCTTCTTTACTTTTATTTATTTATTTAATATTAAAAAAGAACAGATATAAATGACATATAACATTGTATTGGGTTTAGATGTACAACATAACATATGTCTATTTTATATTAACTTTCCACTAATGAATCTATCATCTATCAATCATCTCTTATCTGTCTATCTCAGTCATCTGTCTTTCATACTAGTTGAAGTCTGCCTGATGCAATCACAGAAGACTTCTGTGCCCCAGTCTTCCTTCTCTAGCTTTTCAGCCTTAGTTCCAACCATGTTCTTTATACAGTGTGGCTTTGAGTCCCTTCACCATGCCTCCAGACACACTACGTTTCTCTGCCTGTCCTTATAGTTGACCCTTTCAGCAAGTATTCGTCACATCCCTGCTGCATGCCAGGGAGCATCTGGGACCACAAGGAGGAGCAAGACTCACCAGTTCCCGCCTTCCTGAAGTTTGGACTCCTAATTCTATGCCTGCATTCCTGGGAGGGTGTAGACCAGACCTTCAAACACTGGAGGAGGAAAGCTGTTTAGCTGTTCAGCTATCAGAACCATAACACTTCAGTGAGCATCACTCAGTGCTGTGAAGAAGCAAGCTCTTCTTGCTCTTAGAATTTAATGAACATCATCTGATGACAAGGCTGGACAACAGTTCCATCAACTGTCAGGCATTTGAAAATTAGTTATTCCATATAATCCTCACAGCGACCCTAAGAGGTCAACATGACCCAGGAGATTGCATGGCTTGTACCAGCAGAGCCAAGCATTGCTCACAAGATTGTGAGACCCCTGGACCCTGTATGGCTGAACATCAGTACGTGACCTTTTCTTCTCTGAGGCTCCCAGGGAAGGAGTCAGTTGTCATCCATTTGAAGCCCAAGTTCTTTTCCAGGCGCTCTCGTCCCTGTAGCTCTAATTTTACCATGACCTTTTGTGCTCAGCCCAGCCAAGTACAGGAAAGAACTTTATGCTCTTCAAAGGCTCAACAAGGCAAATTGCTTGGACAGAAATAAATTATAAATTATACTGAGAACAATGCTTTCTGCAGTTACCCTTCTGGGCCTTTGATATATGATGGGACTTGAACATGGACTGCTGTTCACTGCTGGGATTACTGCCTTCAGAAGAGCAGTGGAGGGGAGGTAGGGAACTGGTGATTGTGAGGACCCACATGGGCCATGTGCAAACAAAACAGCAACAGCAATAATTAATAAATATCAGCTGTGTACTCAGTGTGTGCCGGGCACTATTCTAAACTCTTTACATATATTAACTTATTTAATCTTCTTAACAACCCCATGAGTTGACTACTATTATTATCCCCACTTTATAGATCAGGAAATTGGTTTAGTAATTCCTTAAGTGATACAGTTAATATGTGGTCACATTGGGATTTGAACAGAGGCTGCTTTATTGACTATGCCAAAGCCTTTGACTGTGTGGATCACAATAAACTGTGGAAAATTCTAAAAGAGATGGGAATATAAGACCACCTGACCTGCCTCTTGAGAAACCTGTATTCAGGTCAGGAAGCAACAGTTAGAACTGGACATGGAACAACAGACTGGTTCCAAATAGGAAAAGGAGTGTGTCAAGGCTGTATATTGTCACCCTACTTATTTAACTTATATGCAGAGTACATCATGAGAAACACTGGGCTGGAAGAAGCACAAGCTGGAATCAAGATTGCCAGGAAAAATAACAATAACCTCAGATATGCAGATGACACCACCCTTATGGCAGAAACTAAAAAAGCTTCTTGATGAAAGTGAAAGAGGAGAGTGAAAAAGTTGGCTTAAAGCTCAACATTCAGAAAACAAAGATCATGGCATCTGGTCCCATCACTTCATGGGAAATAGATGGGGAAACAGTGGAAACTGTCAGAATTTATCTTTTTGGGCTCCAAAATCATTGCAGATGGTGACTGCAGCCATGAAATTAAAAGACACTTACTCCTTGGAAGAAAAGTTATGAGCAACCTAGATAGCATATTGAAAAGCAGAGACATTACTTTGCCAACAAAGGTCCGTCTAGTCAAGGCTATGGTTTTTCCAGTGGTCATGTATGGATGTGAGAGTTGGACTATGAAGAAAGCTGAGCACTGAAGAATTGATGCTTTTGAACTGTGGTGTTGGAGAAGACTCTTGAGAGTCCCTTGGACTGCAAGGAGATCTAACCAGTCCATTCTGAAGGAGATCAACCCTGGGATTTCTTTGGAAGGAATGATGCTAAAGCTGAAACTCCAGTACTTTGGCTACCTCATGCGAAGAGTTGACTCATTGGAAAAGACTCTGATGCTTGGAGGGATTGGGGGCAGGAGGAGAAGGGGATGACCCAGGATGAGATGGCTGGATGGCATCACGTACACGATGGACGTGAGTCTGAGTGAACTCTGGGAGTTGGTGATGGACAGGGAGGCCTGGTGTGCTGCGATTCATGGGGTCACAAAGAGTCGGACACAACTGAGCAACTGAACTGAGCTGAACCGAGCCTGGTTCCAGTCCTGTTCTGTGCTCTTATCAAAATCACAGTAGGTTCTCAAATACTTTATCTCATTTAATCCTAATGATCCTGTATGTCAAGTGATATCTCAGCCCTGCTAATCCTCCCACAGCACAGTTTATTCTCATAACTTGTCAAACTCTTCCCTTACTCCATAAGCTTCTGGGAGGAGGGGGCCCTATCTATCTTGTTTACTTTTGGGTGTCCAGTGCCTAGCACAGTGTCTAAATGACATTAGTAGCTATTGATAAACAAGAAAGTACACACACATTTTACAAATAAGGCAACCAAAACAAACCATCCAAGATCAAACTGGTAATGTGTGATAGAACTAAAATCGAAATCCAGGTTTCCATGATGTCAAATTCTAAACTTTCTTTCTGTCACATGTTTTTCTCTGCAAATACCCATGTCCCAGATGAGGGCTTGGCACATAGTAGCTACTTAATAAAATGTGCTGTTGAAGAAATGAAGTGACCTATCCCCCAACTTTCCCAGCATGCCATCTCTTCACCCCTTTATTTTAGGGTTCTGCCTTTTCCATCATGCCAATGACATAGGATATATTTTCCATGCTCACCCCTCCATCCCACCCTGTGATCTCTAGCTGCCCCTCAGCAGCCCATCACATTTATATCATATTTTGCACATCCCCCATTTTGGAAATGCCTGTTTTTTGAGCTTGAAGTTTGAAGCTACCAGACTTCACAGTAATGTGGCTCACTTACATAATTCAAATGCGTTTTCTTTTTTTTTTTTCACTCTGAACTTATCAAATTTTTATTTGGTTTCTTGGAATCTATGTGCTTATAGATGAGGAGGATTTGTCTACAGAGGCATCAAATGGAGAGAATTTCTTGAGTTTTTAAAAGGAAAGACTTATACCAAGGGAAGTATGGCAACTTCCTGAATTAAATGGAATTATTTCAGACCCAAAGGTTACAATTGGAAAATCTCAAGCAAGTGATAAAGTCAAGCTAGAGAAATTAAAATTTTAGGGAGTTAGAGGTAATTCGAATTGATTGAATGAACCTAACCAATGAGGCAATGACTTCTAATGAAATGAGCTATAAATTCAGGTCCTAGTTGTTCATTCATTCATCTATCCATCCAGGGAGAAAAGTTTCAGACAGATCGATAGCATGTTCATCAACCCAGCAGTAAGAAGGATGCTCTATGTGGGAAAGATAAAGATGTTCCGTATAAATGAAAGTGTTAGTCACTCAGTCATGTCCGACTCTTTGCGACCCCATGGACTGTAGCCCACCAGGCTCCTCTGTGCATGGAATTCTCCAGGCAAGAATACTAGCATGGGTTGTCATTCCCTTCTCCAGGGGATCTTCCTGACCTGGGGATTGAAACCAGGTCTCCTGCATTGGAGGCAGATTCTTTAGCATCTACTAGGGAAGCCCGTATAAATGGATGATTTCAAAGAAGGAAAGACAAGTGATGAACCTCGCCTGTTAAGCAGAGACCAGCTCTTGAAGGATCTTGTAAGTCTTGCCCTGAAGTTTTTCCTTCAATGGTATTGAAGAGATATAGGCAAGGGGGTACTTATATTAATTCATCAGTTTAAAAAAAATACTTTGAAGATGTTGAGAACATGTATGGAGCTCTACACCTACTCCTTGTGTTTCAGTGATCCTGAGGTTGCCAGACAGGACTAGACTTACTTCCATTTTTAACCTTTATTATGACTGGGATGAGTTACTTCCTATTTGGGATCCTTAGTTCTCTCATCCATAAAAAAGAATAAGGAAAGAAAGGGGATTGGAAAGCTGAGCCTTCAGAATAGTTTTCCTTTGCTGAACTGTTCCCAGAGGGGCAACCAGCCTTCACTAGGTGTGATTAATAAATTACAAAAGATAAATAGAGTGCCTTGAAACATTTTATGTTGCTTTTTAAAATTTCACTTGTCTTTTGAGTCTGCTGGGAAGCCTGTCACTCAACTCTTCGTAATAAAACAGCCCTGCATGAAGAAAGGAAAAATAAATCAGAAGCTGTATGCCTTTAAACTCACTAAATGAAAGCCCAGCATGCATGCTGCCTCCCTCCAAACTAATCACTGGGTTAAATGCGAGATGCACACTCCAAAGCAATAGCTGGGGAGAAGGCCTGCCTGTGCCTCAGGAAAATTCCACTTCCTTTCCAATGTTGTCACTTGACACGTCAGGAAGTTTCCACTCACCACCCACTCCTGAAAAGGCCACCATCACCATGCTTCACACTTCCTGGCTGCCTTTCTTCAAAGGAATCAGGATGTCTTGCAGAGGGAGCCCACTCCTTGTCACAGACTCTCCTGGAGCTTGAAAGAAGGGCTGTGTGCAGAAAGGAGAGGTGTGGAGATGCCTGCTTTAGACAGAGGAAAATCAAAGTGTAAAGAAGCCCACGTCTTGTTCGAAAGTCCCAGTGACACAAGACTTATACTCCCTTGGATGGCAATATGGCAAGTGGGAAGAACATGAGATATGAACATAAATCATGCCCCTAAAACCACTCCCTGCTTCACCTTTCTTGACTATAAAACAGAAGAAATAAAATACTATATATTATGAGCTGCTTTGACCTTGGGCAAGTTACATAACTTCTCTGTGTCTGAATGTCTTCATTTGTAAACGAGGTCATATAGGTTAAATGTCCAACCCATTGTCACTGCTCAGCACATGATAATAATGGGATATTTTCATCTCTGGATCAAGGCTACATCTCCTTTCTCTACTATTCAAGACTTGACCTTGCCATCACCTTGTCTAGTAGCCTCCAGACTGGGTTAGGTCCCTTTGCTGTGCTATTATAATAATATTGATAGTAATTTGAAAAATCAGTGATGATAATAACACTAAAAACCACCATTTATGGATCACTTACTACACAATAGCTTCTAAGCCTTATATTTGAATTAGCTCATTTAGTCCTCATAACAATCCTATGAAATAAGAATATAGGTATATTCTGCATTTTACAGAGGAAGACACTGAAGCACACAGAGTGTACATCACCCGCCTGAGATGTCATCAGTGAGAAGCAGGCGAGCTCACCTGTCTCCCAGAGCACCAGGGTTCCACTCATTCTTGATTTAACTGTGGGACCATGGTAATCCCATTTACCTGGCTTTCATCTCCACTGGACTTCAGGGTCCCCTGAAATAGGGGCTGAGTATTATCCATTTTTATATTCCCAAAGTCTAGCACAGAGTAGGTGCTCCTTGACTTTGAAATGGAATGAAACTGACTCATCATACAAAGGCAATAGAGTACGCGTATTTAATACCAAGGGATCAAAATTGAGACAGTGACTTCCCAGGTCCGGATGCTGCAGAGCTAGACATCATCTCACACGGGAGGGGCTTGGCCAGACTGAGACAAAGCAAAGACAAGAGGTGGGCAGGCGAGTCAACTGAAAAAAAAGACCCAAGTACAACCCCTCCCACCAAAACGCTTTCATTAGTCACACAAATGAAAGACGCTCAATAGATGCTTCATGAGGATGGCCTGAAAGTTGCCCTCAGAACCTCCGTGAATGATGTGCATGGTTGACAAACAGTGATGGCAAAAGCAAAAACTTTTTGGAGCTCTCATTTCAGAGAGTTGTCTCTGTCATTCTTAACAAATTCTTGCCTCATTGTCATGAGGTCTTGAATTGAAAACTTAATGGGGTGTTGTTAGAACTGGATCTCAAGACTGAGTGAGACCCACTGGAGTCAAGATTCTGATGCTAACAGCAATGACACAAAATAAGAAAAAAAACTATATCCTGTAAACATATAGAAAGATGCTCAGTGGCACTAATCATCAAAGAAATTCAAACTAAGTAATGAGATTTTCTTCCAAGATTTGCAAAAGTTAAAAAGATCAACAATGTTCAAGGTCTGTGAGGCTCTGAGAAAATGGGTATGATTATATTCAGTTAGTGGGAGTCTAAATATAGAGTCTCCACCAAAATTCAATTTCTAGGACACTGATACATAGGTATATCAACACATGTGCTCACAAATATATTTTCAGGCACATTCACTTCAGCATCATTTGTAATAGTGAAAAAAAAAGAAGCTTCCCAAGTAGGGAAATGGTTTTTAAAATGATGGTATATTCATAGAAAGGAATGGAAAGATGACCAGATTCTAAAAAATGAGCACCTGTCTCCCCAGGAGCCCTCGATCTTCTAATTAAAACTCCCTTCTGATTTGTCCCTGGGGGTGTCACACCAGATACATAACTAACTGAGTTTAAGGAATAGGGATGGGAAGGGGATGAGACTCCCCTCCATCATTTATATCTGTGGTTTCCTTTCTTTCCTTCTTCCTTCCTTCATTCTTTCCTATCTTCTATTCTTTCTTCCTTAAGTCTAATAAACATGCATTTTTGTTATCAAGATGAGTTTATCTTTTTTTTTTTTTTTACAAGATTCTGGTACCCAGCAAGGCAAAGCCAGACTTGTGAACAGGTTTAGTTCAATAATAAAAATATGGACAAAACTCCATGCTAATACAGAAGAGAATATAAAACAAACACCTTTCTAGAAACACAGGAGAAGATCCACAGAAGAGCAGGCTCTGGGAGTTAGCTTGAGCTTGTCTTGGGAAGAGATGCTCTCCAGGGGAAGACAATGAAGGCAAAGCTTTCTAGGCAGAGGTACACAAGAACCCAGGCCTAGGGCCTGAAACAGGGTGGGCTGTGCTATGTTTGCAGCTAGAATGTGACCCTCAGTGCTCAGATGCTTTATTCAGTCCTGAAAGAAGGCAGAAGAAGCACAGGCCGAGGAGTGGCCTGAATTTAGCTCTAGTTTGGAGGAGCAGCCCCGGAGGAAGAAGGCAAGAGAGATGGGTGAACGATTTGCACGTAGTTTTCATCTGACCTGCTGTGGAATGTGGCTCATAATTCATCTACATAGGCAGTTAGCTACTGGAATGGACAAAGGAAACCCAGCCAGTGGAAATTCCTGGGAAACTGTCATGGGGCCCAAATAGGAAATGCCACTCAAGAGATTTTACTGGTGCCAGGCTTGGATACCAGTGTCAGAACCATGCTCCTCCAAGAACCATTTCTCCCTGTCAGCCAAGAGAGAGACACTTCAGCTGATACACATGTGGATAATAAGCAGGGCCCCATCCACATTATTCTTTTCAGCCATGTTACATTCACCATCTAACTTGATACTTCAAGAACTGCTGAATCGGGGATAATTATCTTCATTTTACAGATCTTGGAATGGAGGCTAAGGGAAATTTAGTGACTCACGTAAGGTCACACAGCTAAGGGAGACAGAAATGTATCATTAAAAATCTTTTGCTTTTGGAATGATACAGGCTTATTTTAAAATCTTTATTCCATTAAGTAGTGATTCCATACTCACTACTTCACATGACTTTGGGTAATTTACTTTCCTCTCTATTTTCCTATATGTAGAATGGGAATAACTTTATCTTATAGAACTTTTGGAAACATGGAGTGAAATTATATATGCTGCCCACTATATATGTCCTCCTTCCTTAGGACTCAAAACTAATTTGATGTGGTTATTGATGCTTTAATCACTCAGTTGTGTCCTACTCTTTTGCAACCCCATGAACAGAAGCCCACCAATCTCCTCTGTCCTTAGGATTTCCCAGGCAAGAATTGCCATTTCTTTCTCCCGGGGATTTTTCTGACCCAGGGACTGAATCCATGACTCCTGCATTGGCAGCCAGATTCTTTACCACTGAGCCACCAGGGAAGTCCAGTTTGATGTGGCATGCTTAGTCTCTCAGTCATGTCTGACTCTGCAACCCCATGGACAGTAGCCCACCAGGCTCCTTTGTCCCTGGGGATTCTCCAGGCAAGAATACTGAAGTGGGTTGCCATGGCCTCCTCCAGGGGATCTTCCTAACCCAGGGATCAAACCCAGATCTCCTGCCTTCCATCTGAGCCACCAGGGAAGCCCAGTCTGATGTGGAGGGGGCAGCAAATACACCCAGTTAAAATATTCTATTTCTCAGTCTTCATTGCACTTGGATGTGGCCATGTGACATAGTGTTGGCCAATGAAATGTAAGCAGGAGTCTCTAGAAAGGGGACTTGGTCCTGAATAAGAAAATTAAACCTTTTTTGCAAAAGCCTTCCTTCTCCCCTTCTTCCTTCTTGGGATGAAATTAAGTTCCAAGGAATAGAGGGGAAAATGGAGATTCAGCAGCCAGCTTGGAGAGATGGAAGAGCTTGTACCTCTGCTAGGATTGTTGGTTGGGCTGCTTTTCCCTGGACTTATTACTTGAGACAAATCCACCCTGGCTAGCTTAATCAGGTTGCAGCTGTCCATATTCCTTACTGATGGAATAATCTAGGCTTTGATACACCACACATACCCAAATGAGTGGCAGTCATTTTGATTAGAGCAGGGACTTTTCTCTGAAATGCAGGCAAGAATTTAAATTCCTGTGCTTCATTCTTAAAATAGCATTAAACTGCTGAGTCATCCCACTCCCCACACTCTACGCAGTGTTCCTGTCTCCATTCTCTGCCTTGCTCACCTCCAAAGTTGGGCACATGGGATGCTCCCCCTGCTGGTCCTTCATCGCTCAAATGAAACAACGTATATAAAATCCCTAGCTCAGTGCCTGGCACACATGCTGGCAACAAATGGGATTTATCTGTCTTGAGTCAGATGTTTTAAAGCAGCCTCAGCTAATCAGAATCTTCTTTGACAAGCTTTAATAAACTTTAGCAAAGCTTTAACGAACACAGGTAAGTTTAACTTCAGGAGCCCCATGACCTACAGGGTAAAGAAACTCAAGCAGTTATTACATGGTGTTCAAGGTCCTAACTCCTGCCTACAGCTCTGGACTCCTCCTGGGTCCCTAGATAATGTCCTTTCCCCAGCTTCCACTCAATAGGGTTTTCATCTCCTCTGCTTAGGGCTCATCTGATTGTAGCCACTGCGTTTGCCTCCTCCTCTGAAGGTGAGGCTTGCATCTTATTTACCTTTGACTCCTTGGTAAGCCTGCACAGAGCAGTACTCAGTGAATTATAACTGAATGAATAAATGAGTTTCCAGTCGATGCCCAGGAGTCTATTCACATAGAGGTCTTAGCTTTTCCCTGAAAATGGATGAGCATTTTCATGCTTCAGGAGTTTTGCACCTGCTATTTCTTTTATTCAGAATTCTTTCCATTTTTGGCTATAGGACTCCTACTCATCCACACACACCTCCTCAAACATCACCTCTTCCAATTCCCTCAGTTGCTTATTCTCTTAAAGCATCTGATACTTTACTATGGCATATGACTCACTATTTATTATTATGATCATTTGTCTACATGCTTCTTTTCCCTGAAGTCTGATTTCTTAAAGGCATTTAGTAATTTTTTTCCTGTCAGTTGTATTCAGTAGAATTCCTGGATTATAGTAGATATTGAGAATTTTGTGAACTAGTTACAATTTTGAATTTACACAGAATTGTGACTTTGAGTTGTTGCCCATCCTTACCCCCGTAATGAGCTTACGACACCAGGTACTGAGAAGGTCAATGAAAGAAAGTGAGTCTAATTTAATTGGTACCTTCTATGGACCAGTCATTATCATTGTCCATGCTATTAGTATTTAAATGATTGGTTTAAATTGAGGTAGCAGTTCCTTTGTCACAGTCGTTGGGATGACTATTTGACACATAATGTATCCATGGTTCTAAGAACCTTGGAGGACCCCAGTGACTCTGTTTGCATGGGGACCCTCCACACCCTACCTCCCAATAAAGACATGAGAGTTTGACCCAAGCAGGCTGAATCAGATTCTCTCTAACAGAAATATGAAATTTGAAATGGATTGCTGAAGAGCCTGGGAGTTGTTGGAACTGAGTCACATTTGTGGCAGTCCTCCAAGGTGAAAGGCCATGAAGAATTCCGAGATACCAGAACTGCCTTGGGTTCTCCTATCTCGGTAGTTCAGCATTTCCTTTGATTCTCTGAGACACCCCCAGCATCCTTCCAATAAATTTCCCTTTAGCTTAAGCTAGACAAAGTCCATTTCAGATGGTTGTAAGTTTAAAAAAATCAGAACCAATACAGTCCAGATCCAAAAAAGAGTTTCCTGTTTTGTCTCTGAATTGGTTAAGATTTGCATCAGCTGTAAGTGACAGAAAACCAAATATAAGATTACAAGTCGGTTTTTCTCTCAAATGAACGTAGGCAACTAGAACTAATTACCTGATCATCCAAGTTCCCTCTCCCATGTTGTTCTGCCAATCTCAGGATAGAGCTTTCATCTCATGACCAAGATGGCTGCTCAAATTCCAGTCACCAGTCCAGCATATAGGAAGGAGAAAGACATGCCCCATCTTTTAAAGGTGTGCCCCTCAAAGTTGATCACACTATTTCTAATTCTGTTCCACTGGCCAAAGTGTAGTTACATAATTCCCACATGCCATCTACTCGATCCTCCAGGCCCACTGCCTATTCCTCTTCATCTGCTCTCTGCATGGGTGGGGGGCGGCCTGTGGGCACCCCATCAGTGGGAGATGGTAATCCCTGCTTTTTATGGCCCTCGTTCAGACAATAGGGGCTCTTATGTTATGGAGTTGCTAGGTCCAACTCTTTGTGACCCCAGAGACTGTAACCCACCAGGCTCCTCTGTCCGTGGGATTTTCCAGGCAAGAATGCTGAAGGGTTGTCATTTCCTTCTCCAAGGGCTGTAGCAAGAGATCAAAAACCAAACAAACATGAGATCAGGCATTTATTTCTGTGGATCCCTCCCTTCAAGGTTGCACTGGGTGGGCTCTATACTTTAACTGAGGGTTACTTATCCTTGAAAAATGATTGGTTTTACCTGCTTCTCTCTTTTTCTAGTCTCTAGTAGCTGCTCCCTCCCTTCATCCCATTAGGCCCCGAGGGAGATAACAGCCTAGTTGCTATGAGCACTGGATTACTGCATTATACTTATAGTTCCTCCACACCCAATCTTAGTAAATAGGCCTTTTATAAATAAAATCTCTTTGACTTATCCCATTTTGAGTATGTCATCTGTTTTCTGTTGGGATTTTGACACGCCTACCTAACTACAAGGTTTTTATTATGGGACAGACACTTACCTAAAAATTAACAGTTCTATTACCAAAATAGGAGAGGAGAACCCATATAGCAAAACAGCAAGCAGTCTTTGCCATGGTCCCATCAGTTTTTCTTGATCAGTTCTTCAGTTCAGTTCAGTTGCTCAGTCATGTCCGACTCTTTGCGACCCCATGAATCGCAGCACGCCAGGCCTCCCTGTCCATCACCAACTCCCAGAGTTCACTCAGACTCACGTCCATCGAGTCAGTGATGCCATTCAGCCATCTCATCCTCTGTCGTCCCCTTCTCCTCCTGCCCCCAATCCCTCCCAGCATCAGGGTCTTTTCCAATGAGTCAGTCAACTCTTCCCATGAGGGGGCCAAAGTACTGGCGTTTCGGCTTTAGCATCAGTCCTTCCAATGAACACCCAGGACGGCTGAACCTCTATCCTTCAGTATTGATCTCCAAAGTGCAAGGAAATCACCATCTTTCTTACCCAATATAATCTTGCAAGACTATATCTATACATAGGGGAGTTATAATTATTAATAAGTTATCGATATATTTGACCTATGAGGGATAGTAAAATTGACACATGTTGAGTGAATGTATGAATGAAATGATAAATCTATGCTTTTAATTATTTGGTGACAAAATTGCCATATTGTACCACATGGTGCCTGACTGCCTTCTACTACTGACTTCCAAGTATTATTTTGCCAGCTCCATGTCATAATTTTCCATGAGTCATAGAAATAAATATGGGAAGTCCCATAGAAAAATTAGATAGACCCGATAAGTTACCCAGCCTGGTAGTCCAAGCAGAACCAGGAGAGCAGCCAGGAGTACTGGCTCACACAGGTTCTGTTAGAAGAGGCAGGAGATGAAAGGCAGCTTAGCAGACAGGAAACAATCTCAGATACCCAAAGGAAGTACACAGGCCCAGGTAACCAGAAGGCTAGATTCACACACGTGGCAAAACAGTAGTCAATTCAGACAGAAACAAAGAAATCTGCTATCCCTTAATAGAATACTTGAGTCATCCTAGTGAAACTCCAAGTACTGTCTGTGGCTTCTGCCTCTTTCCTACTCCCCATATCTGGCCGGTCTTCAGGCTCAGTTGCCTACAGCTTCTAAATACCTCTCACTTATCTACTGTCTCAGTTCCTGTTTCTAGTAACAGCTTAGGTCCAAAGCTGCTGCTGCTAAGTCACTTTAGTCGTGTCCGACTCTACGCCATAGACGGTCTGTAGGTCCAAAGCGTCTTTTGCCTAAAGTAATGCTAAGTCTCCCTGATGGATTATTGTTTCCTCCATAAATCCCTGTTTTCCGAATGGCAGCCTATGATATTTAAAAAGAAATGAGACCATGTTAGTCACCTGGATAAACTATTCAATAGTTCCTCAGTTCTCCTAGAATAGACTTAAGTTTTAAAATAATACCTTATATTACTCAGCTCCTCCATCTCTTTTTAACTTCATCTCACTCCACTCTTATTCTTTCCACGTGACACTTCATCCACTCTGAAATATGTATAATTCCCTAAAGAAATTAAATATAGTTTTGCATGTGTGTGCTTTAACCCTAATTCCTCCCACTTTCTTCCTCTGACACATTTTTACTCATCCATCAGGACTCCACTCCTAAGTCATTATCTCCTGTAGACAGCCATCTTTTTTTTTTAATTTTCCATATGTCAAAATTTAATCCATTGAAAACATTGTCCTTTATCCTTTTATTTTAAAGAATAAGACATCTTTAGTTTTATGAAATAATGGTCATAATAAATAGTATGTATTTGTATATGTAATGTCTTGACTTGACAGCTTCAAGTTACCCCTCAAATATGGGAAGTGTCACAACTGGTCCAAAGACACAAAGGTATAGACAGTGCATCTTGATACTCCCACCCCCACTCAAGTGGGACAGCTTTCCATCCTTTGTGTTCTCATAACCCCTGGGATTCTCTCTCCTGTATTACTTATCATAATGTATTGTTATTTCCATGCTTTCTATTTCTCCCTAACCTATGAGGACAAAGGCTATATCTCATTCATCCTGTTAGCTTAACACAGTGGCTTAGCATAGTGACAAAGATTGTGCCCAAAACATATTTATGGAATAAATGAATGGAGGAGCAAGGCCAGTTGTGTATGGAGTGGAATTAAGTTGGATTATCACTTTCCTAGTCTTAGACACCATACTTCCTTTAATGAATACATCTTAGACATCACTCTTTGTACATGTTTCATTTTGCTATTGTAACATGATTATCCCTGCTTCCAGGCTTGAGGTTTACCCTTTTCTCTCAATGTACAAATAAAAGTATAATAGTTGAACTTCCAATTCAGGCCATGGTGGGGTGATAGGGTCCAGACATATTTTCCCATTATAAACAATAAGGAAACTGGAAAAAAATTATACAAAACAACTGTTTTCAGATATTGAACAACAGACAGTATGTATTGTGATTCCCAAGAAAAGGAAATAAGTGAGGTAAGCCCTTGACTTTCTGCTTGGAATCACATTCTGGATCTCACTACAGAAAAGGGAATCCTAAGCAGAGCACCTCAGTCTAAGTAAGTTGAGAAGACAGATATCAAAGATCTTGGAGGTTGAGGTGACTCAAAATTGTGCAGCAGACTTTCAGAAAAAAGAGAGCAACATAGAGAAAGTACTCCAGAGTCTTTGCTAAATACGTATACGTGTGTATGCCTAAGGCATGACTCCATGAGGCCAGGCAGTAGATGAGTGGGGAGCTACAGGCTGAGCAGTTCACAGAAGTCGCAGAGTCGGGAGACTCCAACCACTCTAAGCAGAGAGATCACCTGGGACATTCAGCAGAGACCAGAGAGGTGTCATGCCTTAGGAGAGGGTTACTGTCTCTAGAGTTAAGACTTCTCTAGACTTGCTCTAAAACATCTTGGAAAGAAGCCTGGAAGAGATCACGCTGATCAGCAAGTTATTTTCCCTGCTAGACCAAAGCTCAACACTCTTTAAAGGATAACCACAAAATCCAGACACTCAGCATAAAGTACAATGGTCATTATCAACTAATATGTGGATATGTCAATTCTTGATATGTCAAGTAGCAGCCAGATGTTATCTATAATCAGGGAAAAAAACAGTCAATAGAAACAGACTCAGAAATTATACAGATGATAAACTTGCAGAGAAGGACTTTAGACACCTCTTAAGTTATATGGACTTATTCAAAGGTAAGCATGAATTTGGTGAGAAGAGAAATGGAAGACTTTTAAAAAGACAAAATGAAACTTCTAGAGATTAAAAAAATATATGCTAATGACAACTTCTCTAGAAAGATTAAGAGTGTATTATATACTGAAGAAGAAAATATTAATAAACTGAAGATATGGTAGTAGAAGGTATACAAATGAATCTCATAGAAGAAAATAATTAAAAAACATAACAAACCATGTCTTAGTGACATTTAAGACAGTTTTGAAGTGGTTTAACAGAATAACAAAAGGAGAGGCTAGGGCAAAGGGAAGCAGAAGAATATTTTAAAATGTAATAATTAAACATTCCCAAATTTGATAAAAAATATAAGTTTAATGAGCCTCAATCAAGATAACAAAGATAACTCCACCAGGGCACATTATAACCAAGTTTTGGAAAACAAGTGGTAATGAGAAAAATCGTCAAACTAACCAAAGGAAAAAAAGACACATTACATATAGAGGAACAAAGATAACAAAAAATGATTATAGACTTCTTATCTGAAACTATGTAAGAAGACAACAGGACATTATAGTTAAAGTGCTGAATAACAGAAGAAGAAAAATCAAATGTTGACCTAAGATTTTATAGCCAATGAAAACTGTCTTCAGAAATGAAGATGACATAAAGACTTTCAGTCAAATACAAGCTGAGATCATTTCTTACCAGAAGAGCTGAACTATAATACTGAAGGATGTCCTTTAGACAGAAGAAAAATTTCATCAGCTGGATGTAGAAAAGAAGTGAAGAATGCAAAGTATGGTAAATGTATGAGTGAATATGAAATACCTTTTAATTTCTTTAAAAATATTGGACTCTTCAAAGTAAAACAATAAAATGTATTGGGGGTTATAATATATGCAGAAATAAAATATAGGACAACAGGAGAGGAAAAATGAAAGTATATTGTATTATAGTTTTTATATGTGAAGTGGTATAATATTATTTGAAGGTAGATTGTGATAATTTACAGAAACATAGTAAACACTATAGCAGCAGTTGGCAAACTCTTTCTGTGAAGGATCAGGTAATACATAGTTTAGTCTTCTGGGTGAGAAGGTCACTGTCATGACTTACTTAACTCTGATTTACAGCATAAAACTCACTAGCTACATAGACAGCTGAAGACAATACAAAAGTAAGTGAGAATGTGTTCCAATCAAATTTTTTAAATAGAAATAAATAGGGGGTCAGATTTGACCATAGGCTGTATTTTGCTAGGCCCTGCCTAGAGCAACCACTGAAAATAAAATCAAATGGTAAACAAATAAGCTTATAATGGAGAGAAAGTGGAATAATCAATCAAAGGAAGGCATAAAAAGGTGAAGAATGGCCAAAGGACAGNATGGCCGAAGGACAGATGGGACAAATGGAAAACAAATAACAAGATGATAGAATGAAGCACAATATTGCTAATTACAGTAAATGTAAGAAGTGGAAATACTTAAATTGGAAAGCAAATATTGTAAGACTAGATTTCCAAAAAAACAAAAATGCAAGTCTCAACAATAGACTATTAGAAACCTCTTTAACTATAAAGACATAGAGTAAAAGGGTGGGGAAAAAAATACCATGAAAACACCAGCCTTGAGAAATTTGGATTGTCTGTAATAATATCAGACAAAGTAGGTTTTAGCAAAAACAGTATGACCAGGGATATAGTGAGACGTTTCGTAATGACAGAAGGGTCGATTCATCCGAATGACACAATAATTTTAAGTCCCTCTCCCAGATCTTCAAAATGCAAGAAGCAAAAACTGACAGAACAGAAAGGGGAAATAGACAAATCCATAGATTGTTTGTTATAAAGAAATGGATACATGTATATGTATGGCTGAGTTCCTTGTTCACCTATCACAACATTGTTAATTGACTAGATCCCAATACAACAGAATAAAAAGTTAAAGAAATGTAGCAGACTTCAAAAAAGGTATCAGCAACTTGATATTATTGATATTTATGGAGCATTTTACCCAGAATGCACCTATTTTTCAAGTGCACATGGAACATTTAACAAAATCTACCTCTAGATAGCATATTCAAAAGCAGAGACATTACTTTGCCGACTAAGGTCCGTCTAGTCAAGGCTATGGTTTTTCCAGTGGTCATGTATGGATGTGAGAGTTGGACTGTGAAGAAGGCTGAGGGCCAAAGAATTGATGCTTTTGAACTGTGGTGTTGGAGAAGACTCTTGAGAGTCCCTTGGACTGCAAGGAGATCCAACCAGTCCATTCTGAAGGAGATCAACCCTGGGATTTCTTTGGAGGGAATGATGCTAAAGCTGAAACTCCAGTCCTTTGGCCACCTCATGCAAAGAGTTGACTCATTGGGAAAGACTTTGATGCTGGGAGGGATTGGGGGCAGGAGGAGAAGGGGACAACAGAGGATGGGGTGGCTTGATGGCATCACCGACTCGGTGGACGTGAGTTTGAGTGAACTCCAGGAGTTGGCGATGGACAGGGAGGCCTGGTGTGCTGCGATTCATGGGGTCGCAAAGAGTCGGACACGACTGAGTGACTGAACTGAACTGAACTGAACCATAGGCAAGAGAGGCTTTCCTCATGGCTGAGTCGGTAAAGAATCTGCCTGCAATGCAGGAGACCTGGGTTCAATCCCTGGGTCAGGAAGATTCCCTGGAGAAGAAAATGGCAACCCACTCCAGTATTCTTGCCTAGAGAATCCCATGGACAAAGGAGCCTAGCAGGCTATAGTCCATGGGATTGCAAGAGTCAGACATGACTTGGTGATGAAACAACCACCACACCATATGCAGGGAAATAATACTTTTCTTTTTTTTCTGGCTGTGCTGAGTCTTCATTGCTGTGCAAGCCTTCCTCTAGCTGTGGGGAGGAGGGCCTACACTCTAGTTGCAGTGCTCAGGCTTCTCATCACAGTGGCTTATTCTGTTGCAGAGCACAGGCTTTAGGGAGTAAGGGTTTCAACAGCTGTGGCCCATGGGCCCAGAAGTTGCGGTTCCAGGGCTCTAGAGCACAGGCTTAACAGTTGTGGTGCACGGGCCTAGGTGCTCCTCGCCGTGTGGAATCTTCCCAGAACAGCGATCTAACCCATGACTCCTACATGGGTAGGCAGATGCTTTACCACTGAGCCACCGAGAAAGGCCAGAAATAATACTTTTTAAAATATTGAAATCATATGAAGTATTTTCTTTGACCAAAATAAAAATATATTAGAAATCATATTACCAGACATGTGTGGAATATTCTCAACTATTTGGAAATTAAATAACACAGTTCTCTATAACTCATGGGTCAGAAAATAATCACAACATATACTAGAAAACATATTATATTGAATGAAAATGACAACACACATCAAAGTTGGTGGAATGCAGTTAAGGGAGAAATGTATGGCTTTACATGGCTATGTTAGAAAACTAGGGATATCCAAAATCAGCTAGAAAAAGAAAACAACTTCAAACCTAAATATGTAGAAGTAAAGAAATAATAAAAATAATGGCAATTACATATAATAGAACAATCATCTTAGGGAAATCAATGAATCTGAAAGCTGTTCTTTCTTAAAAGATAAATAAGTGGACAAATCTCTAGTAGACTCATCAAATAGGAGACGAAGAAAGCATAAATGATCAATAATAGGGATAAATGAGGGAATATTGTTATAATCACAAATTTACAATCCTACAGAAATTTCAAGAATAATAGGTAATATTTTAAGCAATCTTATACCAAAAATTTGACAATGTAAATAAAATGCACAAGTTTCTTGGTTTCTTGAAATACTCAAATTGCCACACTAATACTAGAAAAAAGAGAAAACCTATAATGCCCTAAATCACCTACAGAATTTGAAACTGTAGGTTTCCATTGATAAAAATAAAGACTTCGAAGATAGATTATATCAAACATTTAAGGGAGAAATAATATATTGTTCAGTCACCAAGCTGTGTCTGACTCTTCAAGACTCCATGGATGGCAGCAGGCTTTTCTGTCCCTCACTATTTACCAAATTTTGCCCAAGTTCATGTCCACTGCATCAGTGGTGCCATCCAACCATCTTATCTTCTGTCACCCTTACCCTTATCCTCTGTCACCCTCTTCTCCTTCTGCCATCAATCTTTCCCAGCATCAGGGTCTTTTCCAATGAGTTGGCTGTTTGCATCAGATGGCCGAAGAATTGGAGCTTCAGCTCCAATAATGATAAATATGAAATAATATGAATCCTGCATAAATTGTTTCAGGAAACACTTCACAATTTACTTTATAAGGTTAGACTTATCTTTTAGTCAAAANAGACTTATCTTTCAGTCAAAACCAAATACCTTATAAGAATAAACTACACAAACTAATACCTTTCCTGAGGTTGGTGTAAAAAACCTTTTAAAAAATAGCAAATAAAATCCAGGAATACTTTAAAAAGGGTAATATACTGCATCAAGTTGGGGTTTATTCCAAGAATACAGAGATGGTTTGACATATAAGAATCAGTTAATATAACTTAACATATTGATAGTAAAAAGAAATGTTTAATGGGTGGAAAAAAGCATTTGAAAAATTATATTCATTCATTATTTTTATGAAAGAGAAAGAAAATACTTCTCAACCTAAAAAGAGAAGGGAACTTCCTCAACAACTTGATAAAGAGCATCTATGAAAATCTTGCAACTAATACATGTAAAGGTGAAAGAATACTTTCATTGTAAGATCAAGACCATTAA
>SJYQ01001936.1:293613-307187 GCA_006410935.1 Redunca redunca
CCATTAACTCACAAACTTAAATCAGAAAATCAAAAAATTAGTTGAAATGGATCATAGATCTAAATGTAAAAGCTAAAACTACACATTTGCAGAAGAAAACATGGAGCAAATATTTTCAACATCTCTGTTGGCAAATATTGTGACAGAACACAAACAGTATAAGGACAATTAGATGAACTAGACTTCATGAAAAATTAAAGCTACTATTCCAGAAACATCATCAAAAGACTAAAAAGCTACCCCATAGACTGGGAAAATATTTGTCGTAGCTAATTCTGACAAAGGACAAGTATTTAGTGCATATAAGCAATTCTTAAAACATAACATGACAAAAAATATTAAGTGAGCAAAAGTCTAGAACACATACTTGCCAAAAGAAGATATAAAAGCGGCCAATAAGTATGAGAAGATGCTCAATAGTATTAATCATAAAGGAAATTTCAAATAAAATCATAATGAGACATTAAAATGCCCAAAACTTAGACTGTAATATCAAGTGCTGACAGGATGTGGATTAACTAAAATTTTTTGTGTCACTGATGGTAACAAAGCCAGCGCAACCACTCTGGGAAAAAAACACTTTCTTATAAACATATACCTCTATGACTACCCTATGTGCATGCTAAGTGGCTTCAGTCATGTCTGACTCTGTGACCCTATGGATGGTAGCCCACCAGGCTTCTCTGTCCATGGGATTCTCCAGGCAAGAATACTGGAGTGGGCTGCCATGCCTTCCTCCAGGGGATCTTTCTGACCCAGTGACTGAACTTGTGTCTCATGTCCTCTGTGTTGGCAGACAGGTTCTGTACCACTAGCACCACCTGGGAAGCCCCTATGACTACCCCCAGTTCAGTCAGTTCAGTCACTCAGTTGTGTCCGACTCTCTGTGACCCCATGAATCGCAGCACTCCAGGCCTCCCTGTCCATCACCAACTCCCGGGGTTCACTCAGACTCACATCCATCAAGTCCGTGATGCCATCCAGCCATCTCATCCTCTGTTGTCCCCTTCTCCTCCTGCCCCCAATCCCCCCAGCATCAGGGTCTTTTCTAATGAGTCAACTCTTCGCATGATGTGGCCAAAGAACTGGAGTTTCAGCTTTAGCATCAGTCCTTCCAAAGAACACCCAGGACTGATCTCCTTTAGAATGGACTGGTTGGATCTCCTTGCAGTCCAAGGGACTCTCAAGAGTATTCTCCAACACCACAGTTCAAAAGCATCAATTCTTCGGCGCTCAGCCTTCTTCACAGTCCGACACCATAGCAATTCCACTTCAAGTTGTTCACATAAGAAAAATCAAAACATAGGTCCACACAAAGACTTGTGCACAAATGGTCATAACAGTTTTTTTTGATACTATCCCCAAACTGGGAACAACCCAAATGACCACCAGCAGATGACTGGATCAGCAGTCAAGCTGTCAGCCAATCAGTCTACTGAAAAATGCAGCCACATGGAGGAACCTAAACTACCACTCTATACAAAAGGGTCTGTACTATATAATTCTATTCATATGAAATTCTAGAAGAGCCAGAACTGATCTACAGTGACAAAAACTTGTTTAACCATTTCTTACCCCCAGAGATATATGGGGATTTATTAACAGAATGAGCAGAAGGAAATTTTTTAGGTGATGGTGTTAGAGATCTGGTTGTATACATTTGTCAAAGTTGATTAAACAGTACAAATACAGTGGGAGTCTTTTATTGTATGTAAACAATATTTCCTGGGCTTCCTTTGGTGGCTCAGTGTTAAAGAATCCACCTGCAATTCAGGAGAGGCAGAAGATTTGGGTTCAATCTCTGCATCGAGAAGATCCCCTGGAGAAGGAAATAGGATCCAGTATTCTTGTCTGGGAAATCCCACAGAGGAGCCTGGCGGGCTACAGTCCGTGGGGTCACGAAGAATCGGACCTGACTTAGTGACTAAACAACAAGTGATATCCCACAAACCCCAGGCTTCCAGCAGTCTTCTCAAACTTTCCAGGGCCCTCAAGTTTCTGCAGTTTGCCCTGTGAAGCCCTTCCTCTTTGTTCTATGAATTTCCCTTCCACCTCAATTCTCATTCACTTTGCACTCTCAGGCCCCGTTTCCCATGGCTATTCAAGTTCTCTCTAGTTATTTCATTGGAAAACCCCAGCATGCTCCTCTCTCCACATCTCCCAATGCACTAGCAACACAGAGCCATTTTGTATAGAGCATTTTACTAAAGATTTGGTGATGAAGTAAGGAAGTCACATCACAAGAGAGAAGACAAGTAAAGCTAAATGTCAGACAGCATTCATCATCTGTCCCTTGAAGGCAGTGACTCACTCTTGGCTACAGCCTCCTTCCATGGGGCCGGCCATGTTCTTTTCTCTCCCAAGTCTGAGCACTAAGATTTTAACAGGGGCCGACAATAGGAAAACCTCCAAGTCCTACTATGTTGTAAAAATTTTGAAAATGTAAATCTCGTGGGTTTTTTTTGACCTCTGTCATCAAGATGAGTTGTGGCACCTGTCTTTGCTGAGTCCAAAAAGCCAGTTAATTTCTCAAGCAAATGAGAATTTATTTCCTAACATGAAGTTTTCCTAGGTTTGTGGTTTTCACCTGGTATGATTAGTAAAAATGCAGATAGCAGTGTCCAGGAAGATCCACCAAATAGGAATTTCTTGGCCCGAAACCTGGGAATCTGCATTTTAACCAGCACCGTCCCAGATCTCTCTGCTTTGATTTCTTAAGGCAGTTTAAAACAGAAAAAAATCCCCCTTGTTTTGTGATGAATAAATCTTCTCAATATGTCCCTTGATTTAGTCAAGGGTCAGTCAGCCTTGATTTCAGTAGTTAATACTTGAATTGTACATACAGGAATGGTTTCTCTCCCGTTTTCCATCTTCACAGCCCACTTCTGGACCAACAGTCCAGTGGAGGTGGGGGTAGAACCACAAAAATGTTTTGTGTCATTGGCTTTCCTCTGGTTCCTGATGGTATTTTAAGGCTGGTGACCTGGGAAACATCTTAAAAGTCCATATATAAACTCTGTCTGTAGCTCCTTTAAATCACAAAGTCACTCCATATCACTGCTCTTAACCACAGATTAAGGTGCGCTTCCCATGCCACCAGGAAGTTTTAGAGCAGGCTCTGAAAACATGGATTACCCAATCGGATCTTTAGATGGGCAAGATCCAGTTGAAGGTATTAGACAAAGTTCTGGAAAACCGTCTGGGCATGTGCTCTGTCTAGAGCCGAGAAGTGCTTTGGGGAAACCTTGACACAGCAAATGACAGAACTTTCCCTGAGTTCTCAGATGTTTCTCTACTAATTCTAGAAGTATGCCAAGACCTAAGTTTCATTTGGGGCACCTCTTATCAGCAAGCAAAGATCAAGTCTTAACAGCGAACATGTGGTTTGATGTGAATGAAGTTTTCAAAGCCCTGCATTTGCCTTTTCAAGAACTGATTACAGCATGATTCTCTTCCCTGCTCCCCACTGCTCCTCCAGCCCCTGGCCCCCAGATCCTGCTGAGTTGCTTTGATCCCTTCGGGGTCTGTGAATGCAGAGAGTGAACCATATGTGTGTTAAACTCTGTCTTTCATCATAAGTCTTTCAGGGGCACATTGTTCCTCTGCTCATAAACATTATGGTGTTCCTTGTGGTTCAGAGATCCACATGAGAAGTAAGCTTCCTTCTCATCTTTTAAGTATAAATACCATGTTTGTAGGGCTTCCCTGATGTCTCAGTGGTAAAGAATCTGCCTACCAGTGCAGGAGTCACACGTTCAATCCCTGGGTCAGGAAGATCCCCCGAAGAAGGAAATGGCAACCCACTCCAGTACTCTTGCCTGGAAAAATGCCATGGACAAGAGGAGCTTGGCGGGCTACGGCATGGGGTTGCAAAAAGGTCAGACATGACTTGGTAGCTAAAACAGCAACTCTGTTTGTATTTTCCTATTGCAACTGTTGAGTCTCATTGAATGTGTTTGAGGTACTGGTTTTTACTAACCAAGAGGATGTTCCCTTACGAACTCCTGTGGGTCATCAGAGCGGATACCATTTATTTTGTGCTTCTATGTTAATGCCACCTTTTGTGTTCATTATGGCCTTCTATCTGAAGGGAGTCCTGTGGAAAATATTTTTTGTTCACCCTCATTTTGCAGAGGAGACAGTGAGGTGAAGTTCTCAACTGCAGATTGAGGGCCAGGAGGTGCATCTTCAAAGCTCTCATGCCTGACTACACCATGCAAAGATTGACTCCGTGTTCACTACGAGCCAGGCACTGGGGTAAGTGCTGAGGATCCCTACCTCCAAGGGGCTTAGAGTGTATTTCACCTCTCTTCTGGGAACTTGTGACTGTTTATATAACCAGTCTCTGTGGTGAAATGTTTCAACTTTTTCTGCTTTAATGCTGTTTATGAGAGCCAGTGTTGTGATTGATAAATCTTTTTCCAAGCCTTTGTTTATTTCATGAAGAGAGTGAGGATGATGCAGTTGAAAGGTATGAATATTCATTCAAGTACTTGACACATGTTACCAAATACCCCTCAGAAAGGGTGTAATGATTTACACTTCCAGCAGCTTCAGCAGTTTCTGAGAATGGCCATTTCACCCCACCTTTGCCAACACTGAATATTCTCTCTCTCTCTTTTTAATCTCATGTATCTGATAGGTATCACACTCATAGCTCTGTAACCGCAAACTGTACTTGATTTTATTTAGAGAAAAATAGATGTCACTGACTCAGAATAGTTGAAGAATGACAATTTGTTGTTAAAACACCTCTCATTCCCCCATAATCAAATAGAAAAGCCCCATGCTTTCTTCTTGGGGCATATGGATATGATTATTAAGCTATCAATTATGTCTGAGAAGCACACAAAGTGCTTACTGATGTGTAAATCTCTCTGGGGAACAGCTCATCTGTGTTTCCACACCTTGTAACTAGGGAGCCTGGGAGTAATTGGCTTTTTTTTTTTTTTTTGGTGAGTGAGTACTTGCCCATCCCTGAAGGACTCCAAAACTCTGCTGGAAGGACATTTGATCAGGCCCTTTTTAGAGGTGTCTTTGCTCTGCTTCTCTTTATTAGATGTGCATGCTAAGTTGCTTCAGTTATCTCTGACTCTTCATGATCCTATGGACTGTAGCCCACCAGGCCTCTCTGTCCATGGGATTCTCCAGGCAAGGATGCTGGAGTGGGCTGCCATGACCTCCTCCAGGGGATCTTCCCGACCCAGGGATGGAAACTGAATCTCTTCTGTCTGTTGCATTGGCAAGTGGGTTCTTTACCACTAGCACCACCTGGGAAGCCCAATGTCTCCCTTTTAGGGGTTTCCAGGGCACATTCTATGTCCCTTTGTTATGACATTAACACATCCAGTCATGTGAAGTGTGTGCTTTCCTTAGCGCTCTGACTACAGCAATAAGGCTAACAGTACCTGTTAGGTAGATGTGCTGAAACAGTGCATGTAACACACGTATCTGGCACAGAAATACCCTCAACACATATCTATTAAGTGGAGGAATGAAGAGTGAACACGTGATAAATCTTGGATGCTTCTCACTCCGGACAAATGCACATAATGTCAATCAGAGGGATTTGTGAGAACACAGAACCTGTGGCTTTTTCTCCAGAGATTGTGATTCAGTAAATCTGGAGTCAAAGCGCAGGCATCAAGGTGATCTGGATGCTACACCTAACGCAGAGAATCTTGGTTCCTTGTGAGCTCCAAGTGGCAAGGATGATATGCTGTCTACCTCTAAATGACCCTGCATCTATCCACTCCACTCCCACACATGCAGGAAGTGCTCAAGGACAGGTAACCTGAATTTTGACCTTATTGTATGGAGGAGGCATAGTTTCCAGGGTTGCTGCTGCTGCTGCTGCTAAGTCGCTTTAATCGTGTCCGACTCTGTGCGACTGCATAGACGCAGCCCACCAGGCTCCTCTGTCCCTGGGATTCTCCAGGTAAGAATACTGGAGTGGGTTGCCATTTCCTTCTCCAATGCATGCATGCATGCTAAGTTGCTTCAGTCAACTGGAGGGCACGACAAAGGATGAGATGATTGGATGGGATCACCGACTCGATGGACATGAGTTTGAACAAGCTCCAGGAGTTGGTGATGGACAGGGAAGCCTCGCATGCTGCAGTCCATGGAGGTCTCAAAAAGTTGGACATGACTGAGCGACTGAACTGAAACTGAATGTTATCTGATTTAACTTTCATGGTAATCTTCCTGAGATTTCATGGTAATCTTCTTAAAGAGATGGGGATACCAGATCACCTTACCTGCCTCCTGTGAAAACTATATCCAAGTCAAGAAGCAAATTAGAACCAGACATGGAACAATGGACTAGTTCCAAATTAGTCCAAAGCAGGGTGACAATATACAGATTTGGACTGCAGCCATGAAATTAAAAGACACTTGCTTCTTGGAAGGAAAGCTCTGACAGCCTAAATAGCATATTAAAAATCAGAGACATTACTTTGCTGACAAAGGTCTGTCTAGTCAAAGCTATGGTTTTTCCAGTGGTCATGTATGGATGTGAGAGTTGGACAATAAAGAAGGCTAATCAATGACAAATTGATACCTTTGAACTATGGTGTTGGAGAGTCCCTTGGACTACAAGGATATCAACCCAGTCAATTCAAAAGGAAATCAATCCTGAACATTCATTGGAAGGACTGATGCTGAAGTTGAAGCTCCAATTCTTTTTTTAATATAAATTTATTTATTTTAATTGGAAGTTAATTACTTTAGGGAGGGGGTTCAGGATGGGGAAGCTCCAATACTTTGGCCACCTAATGCAAAGAGCCAACTTATTAGAAAGGACCCTGATTCTGGGAAAGATTGAAGGCAGGAGAAAGGGAAAACAGAGGACAAGATGGTTGGATGGCATCACCAATCGATGGACATGAGTTTGAGGAAGCTCCAGGAGATGGTGAAGGACAGCGAAACCTAGTGTACTTCAATCCATGGGGTCACAAAGAGTCAGACACAACTGACTGCCTGAAGAACAACGATCTTCCTAAGAGGGGAAACTGAGACTCAGAGAGTTTGGCACTTGTCTGAGGTCACAGAGCAAGTCAGTGGCCATGCTGGGCTTCATATCAAGCATGAGTGACTGCCCGAACTGAGACCCTTCCATGCAGCTCAGCCCTGGGATGGAGGAAAGGAACTGCGCAGCATCTCTTGGCCTGCTGGGGCAGGTGAGGCATGGGACCCGCTGACAGTGTTTGAAAGTGTTCTTCCTTGCCAGCAAATTCCTGATTATAGGTAATTGCATAAAACAGAGGAGATTTTTCCCTTGTAAGTAGATATTATAAATATAGGATATTAAATAACCCTGACTTCATCCCCAGCCAATCAGCCCTTGATGGTTTGCATGCTGCATATGTACAGCATGACTCAATGGACCCTCAGGCAGTGGGTGGGTTAAAATCAATCAAACAATAATAATTTTCATAAGTGAGAACTCCCTGGCTTCCCAGTTGGCTGTTTGGTTATTCGTGAGTCATGAATTTCCTTTTGAGGATAATATTTACCATAGTGCATGGTTGGTTATGAGGAATACGTAATATCCACTATCTGATGGGAAACGTGTTATTAAAACATTACCTAATGATAGATTTACCTGATAAATAATCCCTAGGATTAAACAAAAATGTTAGGGAAGAACTAGGGAGAGATCGAAGGGAACAGAAAAGTGAACAGGAATAAGCCCTGGTGTGGTGGTAAATAGAAAAGGGTTTTGTCCAGAGGTGGGTGTCGAAATAATCCTGACTCTAATAATTGGAAGAGACAGAGAAAAAGACAGACACAAGAAGGATAGTGAGAATGAACATTGGAAAAACTTAACAAGAGCTTTTAATTGTATTGTTAGAAAATGCAAGCACTGGGCTAATTATCTTACATACATCCTCATTTTTACTCTCATGAAAATCCTGGGGTTCACTCTCACTACCATCCCCATTTCTCAGATTCAGTCCAGGATTGCAAAATGTTAAGAGCACAAACTCTGGAGAAAGAGTGTCTGAGTTCGCATCTTGATTTCCTGTTTACCAGCTGTGAAACCTTTCTCTCTGCCTCAGTCTTCTCATCTGTGGAATGGAAATAATGGTACTTTCGCCCACCTTCTAGGGTTGTTTAGAGAACTAAGTAAGTGACTACATAAAGCACTTGTAAACTCAAATTCAGCTACTATTTCAAGCAGAAGAATCAGAGGTCAGAAGTTCAATCACTTGCCCAAGTTCACAAACTACAAAGTGGCAAAGGTGGGATTTGAATCCAGGTCTGTCTGACTCCAGCACCCCTGTGCTCTTAACCATTCTTTGCTTGATGGGAACAATCATGGTGGGGACTGAAGAGACATAACCAAGTCTATTTTCCTAAGACACATGATGCCAACACTCACCATTTGAGTCAAGCTATCCTAAATTTATGGACTATTGTATAAACATAGAGCACAGTCTAGAAGCCACCCTAGAGATCATCTCTTTCGAAGATTCAGTTCAGTTCAGTTCAGTTCAGTCGCTCAGTCGTGTCCGACTCTTTGCGACCCCATGAATCGCAGCATGCCAGGCCGCCCTGTCCATCACCAACTCCCGGAGTTCATTCAGACTCACGTCCATCGAGTCCGTGATGCCATCCAGCCATCTCATCCTCTGTCGTCCCCTTTTCCTCCTGCCCCCTATCCTTCCCAGCATCAGGGTCTTTTCCAATGAGTCAACTCTTCGCATGAGGTTGCCAAAGGACTGGAGTTTCAGCTTTAGCATCATTCCTTCCAAAGAAATCCCAGGGTTGATCTCCTTCAGAATGGACTGGTTGGATCTCCTTGCAGTCCAAGGGACTCTCAAGAGTCTTCTCCAACACCACAGTTCAAAAGCATCAATTCTTTGGTGCTCAGCCTTCTTCACAGTCCAACTCTCACATCCATACATGACCACTGGAAAAACCATAGCCTTGACTAGATGGACCTTTGTTGGCAAAGTAATGTCTCTGCTTTTCAATATGCTATCTAGGTTGGTCATAACCTTCCTTCCAAGGAGTAAGCGTCTTTTAATTTCATGGCTGCAGTCACCATCTGCAGTGATTTTGGAGCCCAGAAAAATAAAGTCTGACATTGTTTCCACTGTTTCCCCATCTATTTCCCATGAAGTGATGGGACCAGATGCCATGATCTTCGTTTTATCAGTGTTGAGCTTTAAGCTAACTTTTTCACTCTCCTCTTTCACTTTCATCAAGAGGCTTTTTAGCTCCTCTTCACTTTCTGCCATAAGGGTGGTGTCATCTGCATATCTGAGGTTATTGATATTTCTCCTGGCAATCTTGATTCCAGCTTGTGTTTCTTCCAGTCCAGCGTTTCTCATGATGTACTCTAAGCTATCAAATCAGGGTCTCTTTTATTTTCCAGAGATGTGTTTTGTTTGGGCTGCATAGTGTTGTTTGGTGTAGAGCTATGACAATTTCTGAATGGTTGCCAAAATGAAAATTGTAACACCTCACAAGAAAAGCCAGATTTATGTCTTCTCTAGAAAAGCTGGAAGATCTGGACCCACACCGCTCTGAAATCGTCAGTTGCACTTAGCTTCCTGGGAGTATATTTACACTACATCCTTTCCTGTATCTGGCCCACTTCACACATTTCTGTCCCCATGACAGCCCATCAAAAACAGAACACCAGGACCCAAGCCTTCTGAACTTCCTTCCCTCAGACTTGATATCTTAACTCAAAGACTTTGTCAGTGAATTCAATGAGGGGGAAGTCCTTGCCCACCCTCCAGCTGTCCCCTGCCCCCTGTCTTCTGAAACCTTGCATTTATTCAAATCCTTCTGATAGAACGGGTCTCTGAATAAACAGAGCTCCTTGAGAGGGGTCAGCCCAGAAGAGTGTGCTGAGGGAGAGTTGGCCTACACTTATTGAGATCTTCTGAGATATTCCATCAGAGCTTCTCCTGTTGGACCAGCCTCACCAGGTCAATGGGAACTTCCATTCTGTTCTCCTATGCTTTGTGGTGACAAGGAAGCCCAGGGTGTCCAGAATTTTGGTCTCACGGCCCAAAGTGGACACTTGAGATGCCTCTTGCCTGAGGTTAGCTGGTTCTCTAGACAAAAGGTCAAGTTGTCTCTCTGCTTCTAGAAGATGCAGGGTTTGTCCTGCACCACAGTCAAGCCCATCTTGTTCAGCTGTTGCCAAGATCACAGTGACACCCAGCTTCCATGCTGAGTTCTCAGGGGCAGGTGATGCTAACCTTGTGTCTTATTTAATCTGTATAACTACTCTGTGAGGCAGGAGTTAGGACCCACATTTTTCTTTTATAGAAAGGGAAGCTGAGGCTGAACCAGGTTACTTTCCTGTCCAATGACAGATCTAATTTCAAAGCTCCATGCTCTATCCAGCAAGTTTAAGAACTCAGATCTGTAAAGTGGAGGAAAGAGAGTGATGGATGTTGTTTGAGTTTGGAGGTGGTTCAGAAAAGGGAAAGATGACTCAGAGCATCAGAAAGCATCCTGGAGAAGTAAACTAGATGGGGCCTTGAGAAACGAGAGGGTCTTTATGGGGGAAGGGAGATTACAGATGGAGGCCACAGCAATACAACATCTCAGAGGTGGAGAATCTCAGGATGCGTCATTTAATTCACCTGGCCTAGAACATCTTAGGAATGAAGAGACAGAAAAGGCCAGAGTATGCCAGAGAGAGATGCCTGCCCTCCTCCCTTCTTCTTCTGCCTTTTCCTTCTGTTGTTGAGTCCTCTTGCCATAGACAGGCTGTGGTTGAAGGAGGTAGCCTGTGTAGCAGAAAATGCATGAGCATTTGAGACTGATCACAGCTGGAGCAAAAAGAGTTGCAGATTATTGATGGAGAAGGGGGCATTTGACCAGGGACAAGAAGGACAGATGAGGTGTCGGCCCTCAGAGACGAGAGCAAAGGGTATTCCAGGTTGAGAAGCCAGTGCAAGCAAAGAGACAGAGGCAGGAATTTAGCAGGGACATTTGGGGAACAGTGACTAATTTCCCCTTCCTGAAATGGAAGGTGAGGAGGGGCATGGGGTGTGGAGTGGGTATAAGGCAGGGGTGGTAGACTTTTGGCACATGTCAAGCTAAGGCACTCGTATATAGTCTGAAACACAAAGGGAGGTCTGGAAGAACTGGAGGCAGGAGAGTGATGTTGATGTCTAGGATAATAGTCTGCAGGATGGATGGAAGAGCGTCAAGGAGAGACTGGAGACAGATGCTAAATACAGAGCTGATCCAATGATTCATCCAAGATGCGATGGGCATAGGAACTAGGATGATGGCCATTGGAACATAGAGTTCTTTCTATCTTGGCATCAGGAATAGTGTAGCCTGGTTGTAAACAGGACACGTTCCTGCCATTATCATCATTGTCATTTTTGTTGTCGTTGCCTTCTTCTCCCCCCTCCCTCACTCATCCCCCTCTCCTTTCATTCTTCTTCCTCCTCCTCCTCCACCCCTCCTCCTCCTCTCTCACTCCCACCTCCTTTCTCCTTCTTATTCTTCCCCTTCTTCTTTTTCTTACTCTCTTCTTTGTCTTATTTTCTCCTTTTCTATGATTATTTGCATCATAATAACCCTTCCAGATTTACTTTTACAATCATTTCCTTGTGTGGTTGTTTTAGAATTTTGAACTTTTTCAACACTGTTAAGAATTAGAATTGGATTCTGCTGGGAGGAAGGGAAACCCAGAAGTAATGGTAAACTTTCTTCCTCTGGTTACGCCCCCTGATTGTCAGACCCAGGCTCTTGCTGTCTTACTGCTCCACTATCCTCAGTTCATAGTATCCACCGTGTGATTCATGAAGGCTGCTCAAGTCTGAGTCATTAGATCTGTTTTTCAGGCAGGAGAGAGGGAGAAGAGACACTTCCTGAAATTTGCATGCTTCAGCTCCATTTACTTTTGATTAACAAGACCTTGGCCATATTGCCATATTTAGGAGCCAGAGACACTGGGAAATGAGGAGTTTGTGCGGGGTCACCATTTGCTAGAGTCCAGACCTGCTAGTGTAGCCAAGAGAGAGCTGAAGGTACATTCTGAGGCCCATGCAGAGGAAATCGGCTGCATCTCTGGTAATGCCATGCCCCAGCACACATCCTCACACTGAACTAGCAGGTCTGTTCTGGGTCATCAGGGGGGACAGTACTGAGTGTGATATCTGCCTTGCAGAGGCTGGTGTATTCACATACTGTGGAATCTCCGAGCTGTGAGGGATTGACTCTAGCCTTCTCTTCTAATCTGTCCTAAACACACCATCTTCAGCTCCTACTGGCACACCTCCAGACTCAGGAGCTACATCTGAGGCTGCTTACTCAACGAGGCACAGGGCTCCCTTCTTACATTAATAATATTTGCATCCTGGTAACTTTCACCCAGTGGCGCAGCGGTAAAGAATCCAGAATCTGCCTGCAGTGCAGGAGACGAGGTTTCAGTTCCTGAGTCGGGAAGATCTCCTAGAGAAGGAAATGATAACCCACTCCAGTATTCCTGCCTGGAGAATCCCATGGACAGAGGAGCCTGGGGAGCTACAGTCCATGGAGTTGCAAAGAGTCAGACACAACTTAGTGACTAAACAACAACAAATCCTTTCACCTAAGAGCACTGATTCGGCTAGGAGATAAGACTTGCTTATTCCTCATGCTACAGAATAGCCCATTTGCTATGTGAAGGCACTTAAAAGTCTGTTTGTCCTCTGTTTTTCCAACCAATCTCCAATTTTCTAGAGTTCGTGTGGCATATGGTGAAGCTGACATGCTTGGCTGTCTCTAGGCCTGGCTCTGATAGTCTGATGCTTACTAGCTATGTGACCTGGAGCCACTGACTTATGCTATTTGAGACTTCACTTCTCTATTTGTGGGCTTCCCTGGTGGCTCAGAGATTAAAGCGTCTGCCTAGAATGCGGGAGACCCAGGTTCGATCCCTGGGTTGGGAAGATCCCCTGGAGAAGGCAGTGGCAACCCACTCCAGTACTCTTGCCTGGAGAATCCCACGGAGAGAGGAGCCTGGTAGGCTACAGTCCATGGGGTCGCAAAGAGTCGGACACGACTGAGCGACTTTACTTACTTATTTCTCTATTTGTAATATAAGGCTCATGAGGTTATTATGAGGTTTAAATGAGATAATGAATGCAAAACAGAGAGCCTGACACCAAATATAGCAGTCAGTATCATTGCAAACATCTTGATGATTAATAATAAAAAGCATCTCTGGCTTTTGTCTTCTCTTCAGTGAGTTGTGACGAGATACTAGATAACAAAGAGGAAGAATCTCTTAGCAGTTTGGGGGGAAATTTGCATAAAAATACCTCCCTCAGTTGTGACCAGGAGCCACAACATTTGGTCCCCTGAGCTGTTTCCCTGGATTGCTATTGCTGTCCACAGAAAACTGCTTCCTATGGTCACTGGTTTGCTCTCTCTATTCCCACAATGCCTCCTAGGATGTTCCATCTGTTAGGATGGGCTTTGGCATTCCTTGGGCTGATTTGTTGTGGTGGTTGTGGTTGTTAGCAGAAGCAAATAGAACACAAATACACAAACATGTTGGAGAACACAAAGATTATCTACATTGTGGGCGGGGCGGGGAGGGG
>SJYQ01001936.1:308770-321018 GCA_006410935.1 Redunca redunca
ATCGTTACTGTCGATGTGGGGACTTCTGAACCATGTTCACTTACTGAAAGCTCAGAGTCAGTGACCCTCCTCTGATCCTTGCCAACTTTTTCTACACTCCCAACAATGCTGACCCTGAACCAAGAATGAACTCAGATAAATGAATAAGATCCAGGAGGCTTAGAGGTCCCTCACAGGGTGGCTCTAATAAATACCAGAAAACAAAAAGCAGGTGTTGGCAATCTTTCTCCTGCCCAAAGAGTTATTTACACAAGTTTCCAAAGCAATTCCCTTCATTGCTTTTACATGCCTATTACACGGTTCTCTGCAGGGAAAAGTCTGGAGTTGGTTAGCTCTGGTGATTAGAGAGTGATTCCTTCAAAGACAAGGGCAGTGGGAGCTCTTCCCCTCCTCTGCTCCGTGGCTGCAGGCTGACTGCCCAGTCCTGGCCAGCAGTAGCCATGGTCCTGCTTGGTCCCAGTGATTAGAGAATGCGAATGGGTCAGTGCAAATCCATCCCTCCTACTCACTGTGAAAGGGAGCACCATGAGGAATGAACTTGAGCTTTGACATCGGACAGCCCTAGGAAGGAAAAGTGGGTGCATCACTTACCAACTGTATAATCTTTAAAAAAAATGTTTTTAAAATTTTGAAATAATTTCAAACTTACAGAGGAGTTGCAAGAGTGGTACAGGGAAGTCTTTGCTCAGATTCAGCAATTTTTAACATTGTGCCACGTTTTCTATCTTGTTCTTTTCCTCTCTTTTAATTTTTTATTTTAATCCCTCTCCGGTTGAAGAGGACAAACACTCATTGGCCACAAAAAATTACATTCAGAGGCAAAAATGTTCTGAAACCAAAAAATTAAAGCAAAATGTTCAAAACTCACAAAAGTAAATAAAAGTAAAATAAATATAAGTAAACATTGAAGTGCCACTGCTTGTAAGTTTTTAGCATTTATACTTCTAAAGTTATTGCAGCTTAAAACTGCACTAAAATTTTGGGGGACACACTATGATATTATATAATAATATGAATTTATTTTGGAGCCACTTGAGAATAGATTACATGTATTCTGCTGTGTAGATCACACCTCTTAGGACTTTTATGTGTACTACCGAAGGATAGTTTCTTAGTGTAACCTCAGTACAGTTTCTGGAACTTTAACATTAATATACTAATTTTTTTTTCTTCTTTCTTAATATACTAATTTTATATACAGTCTTATTTCAATTTTTTCAATGTCTTTTATAGCAGTTTTTTCCCTCCAGGAACTGAAGTAATTACTGGTATATTTATTTCTATTTGTATACAGATTTAAATTTTTCCTTCTTGATTTAATTTTACTTTTTGAACGTTGAAAACATTAACATGCTTTCTAAGACAAAACTCTACCAAAAGATGTGTTCTTACTCCTAATTCTTTTTACCTCACTCCCTCAAGTCCTAGTGGGTAAACAACTTGATTGCTCTCTGTTTTATTATGCCTTTATTTCGTTTTGCAAAAGTAAGCAGAAATATACATTTCTGTTTCCCCTATTTCTGCATTTTTCTTATGCAAAATATATACTTTTGCACTTTGCTTTTTCCCTGGAAGTCACTCCATATCCATCCATGGAGATGTACCCCACTCTTTTTCATCTGTGCATGTTTCTGATAGGCTATCGTGGCCATAAATTATATGATGCGTCTCTCAGCAAAAGGTGGCGTATCTTTCCTCTGCCCTTGAATTTTGGATGGCCTTGTCAGTTGTTTGAGTGACAGCAGATGGCATAAATACTGATAAAGTCTACTTTTGTGTCTTTCAGATATGTTTTATAGTGTTCTTGGTATAATTTCTGATCATTTCTTGTCAATTTAAGTTGTTTTTAAGAAGTCACTTCATCCTTCTGAATCTCAGATTGCTCATCCATGGAAAAAAAGGATTATTACAGCTTTCTTGAAGAGTTATTGTGAAAAGCAAATTGCAAATAAGTGCTGTGTAAATCCTAGTTTCCTTACTCTTTCCCTTGAAGCTCAGGCTTGCTCTTGAGGAGCAGGGAGGGGAATAATTGATCACATGTGTCTTTCTAGCAAAGACATTGTCTAGGTCGGTCAATAAGTCAGTCAATATGGCAGAGCTCCCCATCTACCAGGGGCTTTAGCAGTTGCTGGGGATATAACCGTGAGAAAAATCAAACTTGATTCCTGCTCTCAAAGAGCTTCTGGTTAATGAGCATTTCCCATTAGTCCTATGAGATTTTCTAAAAATCAAAATGCAAACCCAATTAGCAAGCATGGTCTTGCAATCCAACAGATTCTAAAATTGCACCACATAGGGAAGTAGAGGCTTTTTAGTTTTAGAATTCAGATCCCAGTTTGAGTCATCCTGCAAACAGATATTACCTAAAATAAAAGAGAGAGCTAGAAGGAACACGTGGAGGAGGAAGCTGAGGGACAGTGGGTCATGATTGAACCAGGATAACACAGTTAATGAGTGGCTGAGCTGAGACTGGAGACTGAGCTGAGACTTGGTATCCAGGCTCCCAGGCTGGGGTATTTTCCAACACACACCCACTGCCATTCTATTTTCCATCTGCATCTCTTGTCACTGCCACGTAGGTATCAGGTTTTCAGCTCTCCACACTGGTCTGGTCGTCTAGGGAACGTTGGCCAGGAATGAACAGCACATTTCTAAGAAAGACCTGCTATCACTAGAGTTACTATGTCGTGAGGCTGCAACTCACTCCACCAAGAAGGCAATTTAGCAAATCTATACCAATACAGAGAGTTGGAAAGTGGGTCAAATGGGATAAAATCAGAGTCATAGCATAGTGTTGTTTGGCATCAAGCACACAATACTTTATTGTCTGTGCGACCTTTACCAGGTTGTTGCATTTCCCTGAGCTTTGTTCTTTCTCCTGTTTAGAATGAGCATGTACCTTGTGGGGCCTGTTGAAGAGGCCAATTGTTTTTAGCTTGGTTTTCTCCTTCCTCTGTTGTAATAGAACCCTCAGTTCTTCATGGAGCAAATGACTGTCTGGACCCAAGACCTCATTTCCCCTGTTTTCATTCTAGCAAGGAACAGCCATAGAAGTAAACTCTGCCTAGCAGAATGCCAGCAGAAATGACATGTCCAATTACCGAGCAATATCCCTGAAGGGTAAAAGTATGACTTCCTTCTACTATTTTCATGCCTTTGGTTGAGATACAGTGGTGAAAACTTAAGCTATAGGAGATATTGGGAACCCAGCGGAAACCATGGGAATGAAGGTCACACTTGGTGAAGCATAGGATAGGAGTCTGGGCCAATATGAGCCCCAACCAATTCTGAATAGCTTACTGATGTGTTGACCTATGATTTTTTTCTCTTTTTAATCCACTGCTGTTTTGAGGACTGGTAGTCCCCAGAGTCCCCACAGGAAGAAGTCCTATCAATATTAACTCTTTGCCATAATGAGTTGTTGTTGTTTAGTTGCTAAGTCGTGTCTGACTCCTTGTGATCCCATGGACTGTAGCCCACGGGCTCCTCTGTTCATAGGATTTCCTAGACAAGAATACTGGAGCAGGTTGCCATTTCCTGCTCCAGGGAATCTTCCTGAGTAGCTGTTGTTTTTGCCTGCCTGGCTTCCTTTTTTCCCACTTTTAATGATAACATCCAAGTTTTCTTTGAGGAATGACCTCTCCTCCAGCCTTAGTAGAATTATTTAATAAGTTGCATCACCTTTCCCAAAGCTAGACTTTGAATGAAATTTGAATCTTGGACATCATAACCCTGGCACCAAGAATGTCAGGAGTGGATAAGTCCTGGAGGTGAGTGGTGAGAAAGCCTCTTCCTCACTAAAGACTAACATTTAAGAAATGTAACAGGAAAGCTAAACAGAGAAAATCACCATTTTTCAACCACGATAATACTGGACTCAAATGAGAATCATCCTGGAATGATGGTTAAATGGTTAAAACCACTTGGTGAGAAAATGGGGAACAAGGTATTCACAGTCTGAAAGTACCACACAGTAGGTTACTAATCAGCTACAAAGCTTTCTTCACGGTGGAGAGGTTGGGAGAGACCACTGGCCAGATGATCAACGAAAGGGTCACCAGTGATAGGGCATCCTATGGCTCCTGACGTGAGGCACCTAGAAGGATTCAGTATTCATGACAAAACTGATCAACCTGAATCTAATTAAGAAGAAATAATCAGACAAGTCCAAACAAACATTTTGCCTGACCGGCCTAGGCTCTTCAGATTTTTCACTAGCGTGAAAGCCTTAAAAAAACTCCAAAGTAAAAAGAAACACTTGGAAATTATTCTAGATAGAGATTCCAACAAAACATGATGGTTAAAATGTGTGACCGTTGATTGGATCCTAGATATGACTGTATATTATATTGTTATTATGACTTTATATTATACAATGGTATCATGTCATGTAAGTTACCTGAGTGTGAAAATTGTGGTTGTGTAGGAGAATATTCCCATTTCCTTCTTCTTAGGAGATCTATGCTAAAGTATTTGAATCAAACTGTCTGGGAAATCCCATGGACAGAGGAGGCTGGCAGGCTATAGTCCATGGGGTCGCAGAAGAGTCGGACATGTCTGAGCCAACTGAACAACAATGATAATTTCTGCAACTAATATTCAAATGGTTCTGCAAAAGAAGTTAAAATGGATAAACACATAGGAAAGAAGGAGAGAGAGTAGAGAGAGAGGGAGAGAGAAAATGAATGTTGTCAAATATGAACACTTGGTGGGGCTACTGGAAGGGCATATGCTCGTATTATTCTTGTAGCTTTTCTGTAAATTTCAAATTTTCCAAGTGAAAACTTGGGGGGGAAAAGTCTCTTTTCTTCCTTCTATTCTTAGAGTGAAATACACTTCAAAGCAAAGCTACAAGGCAATGTCTCTCTCTGTCACAGGCCTGGGTCCTTATGCCAGAGGGCCTGTGGGCCAAGGGAGAGACAGCCTGGCTGTCAGCACAGAGCCGCAGAGCCTGTCCACTGCGGGGCGCTCGAGGGCGAGTCTGAGGAGAGGGCGCCCAGCGTGTGACAGCGGCCTCGGGACACTCCCGGGGCGGGCGGGCCATCAGAAGAGGGGCAGTGAGGGAAGAAACAGGACCCCTTGCACTACTGGTCCGGTGGTTAAGACTCTGCGCTCCCCATGCAAGGAGCCTGGGTTTGATCCCTGGTCAAGGAAGTAGGTCCCACAAACTACAACTAACAGTTCACAAGCCAAGACTAAAGATCCCTCGTGCCACAGCTAAGAGCTGGCACAGCCAAATAAATAAATAAATGCTTAAAAAAGGTCCCGCCTCTCTCTGCAATCTTCTCTCTCTCTCTCTCTTTTTTTTAAGTATAGTTGATTTACAAAGTTGTATGAGTGTCAGGTGTAGAGCAAAGTGATTCAGATATATATACTTTTCCAGCTTCTTTTTCCTTTGTAGGTTATTACAACATATTGAAGATAGTTTCCTGTGCTGTTCAGTAGGTCTTTATTGTTTATGTATTTTATATACAGTGGTGTGTATCTCTTAGCCCCAAACTCCTAATTTATCCCTTCCTCCCTTCCCCTTTGATAACTATAAGTTTCTTTTCTGTGTCTATGAATTTGTTTCTGTTTTGTAAATAAGTTCATTTGCATCATTTCTTTAGAGTCCACAGGTAGGTGGTATATGATATTTGTCTTTTTATGCCTTACTTCACATATTACAATCATCTCTAGGTTTATCCATGTTGCTGCAAAAGGCATTCTTTTTCTAATTATTAATTTTTTTTATTTTTAATCTGTAATTGTATTTCCTGTGTCCCTTCCTCCTCCTTGAGTCTAGCCCTATAGACCTTCCTTCTCCTGACACAGGCCACATTTGTTACCATCTTGGCACATTTGTACCTGTGGGTCTCAGGGCTGGAAGTGCTTTGCCTCCGGATCCTCACACAGCTGCCTCTCTGAGCTGAAAAGCCACCCCCTCCCCAAGACCTTGCCTGACCCAAATCTACTGCTCCTCTCCAACCCCAGCCCACTCTCTGCCCCATTACACACCTGGGCTGCCTTCACAACCCCTGCCACTGTCTGGATGCTCCTGCTTATTGTCCATCTCCTGCACTAGAAGGTAAACCCCACAAGAGCCAAGCTTGGCCACTGCTTCACTTCTCTGTCCCAGCAGGTAGATCTCTGCCTGGCCCTCTGCTGGGCACTCGGACCCGGAGTGGGTGAGGCTCCTGCTGGGCTTACATTTGGGTAGGCAGTCAGGAGTCTGATGGGCTTCTGACCTGCAGAGGAGCTATGAGAAATAAGAGCAGGTAAATAAGTGAAGAGGGGCTTCCCTGGTGGCTCAGTGGTAAAGAATTCACCTGCCAATGCAGGAGACGTGGGTTTGATCCCTGCAGTGGGAAGATTTCCTGGAGAAGGAAATGGCAACCCACTCCAGGATTCTTGCCTGGGAAATCCCATGAACAGAGGAGCCTCGTGGGCTACAGTCCTTGGGGACACAACTTAGTAACTAAACAACGACAAATAAGTGAAGGATGCTTCCTCTCACACCTTACTTGCATCCCCTCAGCATCCCATCTTCAACATTCCTATGAGCTAGATGCTATTATTGTTCCATTTCACTGAAGAGGAAAGAGAAGCTCAGAGGTTTCAATGAGTTGTTCAAACTCAGAGCTCTTAAGTGGCAGAACCTGGCCTCAAGTAAGATACCCAAGGCCATGGCCTTAGCTGGACTCCTTGCTATATTTTTCTCTCTACCCCTCACTCTTGGCTCCTTCTTTATCAGCCTCCTGTATATGCACCATGTCCCTGCTAGCCCCATAAATATCAGGGCTCACCAAGATTCTATCCACAGGCCTCCACACCTCACAAACCTCTTGAGAAACCTCAGCTATTTCTGGTTCTAAATACCTACCTGCTAACGATTCTCACATCCTTATCTATAAGGACACAGAATAACTCCAGGGGGTTACTAGACATCTGTTATGGACTGAATGTTTCGGCCTCTCGATGCATTAGTTGAAAAATTCCCCTTCATTGTGATGGTATAGAAGGGGTAAGGGCTTTGGGATTTGATTAGGTCATGAGGCTGGAGTCCTCATGGATGGGATTCATGCCCTTATAAAAGAGACCCCAGAGAGATCTCTGTTTTGGGGTTTTTTCCTGTCATTTAAGGACACAGTGAAAAGAATAGCTAACTATGAATGAGGAAATGGGTTCTCACAGGCACAGAATCTGCTGGCACCTTCATCTTGGACTTCCCAGGTTCCAGAACTCTGAGAAATAAATGTTTGCTTTTAAGTCACTCATGCTATGGTAGCTGCTAAAGCAGTCTAAACCAAGACAGCATCTCTGCCTGGTGATTGTTCCCTGGCATCACTCTTCCAGTGTGCCCCAATCCGAACCCAGCACTGTCTCCTGAGACCTGCTTCTTTCCTGCTCCTGTTCTCAGTATCTGTGAATGGCATGAATATCCACCCAGTCACCTGAGTGTCAGCTCAACACTCAAGCAGTTACTAAGACCTGTTAAGACACGTGCCATGAATTATACTAATTGCTTTTACCCAAATTTGTTAAATCTCTAGAAAAATCAGGGCTGTTGGCTATGAGTCAATGGCTGTTCTTCAGTTCTTGTCTGGCTCTTTGTGATCCCATGGACTATAGCCCTCCAGGCCCCTCTGTCCATGGGGATTTTCCAAGCAAGAATACAGGAGAGGGTTGCCATTTCCTTTTCCAGGGAATCTTCCCAGTCCAGAGATCAAACCCGCATCTCCTGCACTGGCAGGCAGATTCTTTACCACTGAGCCCCTGAGCTAATATCACGTCTAACCTTGTTGAAGCATGTAACATGCACTTGCTTATTAAGCCTCACAATAGCACTATGAAATATAATACTATTATTATTATTTTCTTTTTAAAGATGAGGAGACTGAGACCTCAACAGATGAAGTTATTTGCCTCAGGTTACACATCTAGTAATTAATGAAGCTGGGAGTCATCTCCCAAGAGTCAATGGCTAGGCCCCAGACTCTGTTGCAACATACCTCCAAAGCCATAAATTTACAATAAACATAACTGTCATGCATAGTTTTGAATGTTCAGTATAGTCATTGCAAACAGTTTTCAACTTCAAAACACATTTTGGGGGGTTGAGAAGGTGCTGCATGTGCTTTGCAAACCGTACCTCTGAGTTAAGCCTGTCATTTAATCCCAGCCACCAGGACATTGAACATTTTTAGTTGCATCAGAGAGGTGACATGATAAAACTTCTCAGTGTGAATAAATGCAAAAGACATGATCAAGAGTGCTTTGGAAAAGCCATTTGTTTTGGATTCCTGAGTTATAATCCTCTAGAAAAGCAGCCTGAAATGAAGACTTGCTGGAAACAAACAATAGACTAAACATTGCATGCTCACATCCATTCCAGAAGACGGGATGTTAGAGGAGTTGGACTTGCCACTTTTGACCTCTGGCCCCTTGGAATACAGAGGGAAGTGGAATCTAGGAGATCCATAGTGTGCATTGATTCAGCCTGAATGCTTAAATCTTTGGTAGTAGAACAGCCTGGGGCATGTAGTTACCTAAGTCCACAAACTTTGGGAACCAGAGTCAGAGGGAAGGAGCCAGAGACAGTAGGTGAAGTGATGATCAATCTGGAGTCCCTCAATCTGGGGCTTAAATTCATGCTCTATAACTTACTCTTGGTGTGAACCTCAGCAAACTACTTAAATACTCTGAGCCTCAGTTTTAGTGTTGGTAAAATGGGGATAATAGTTCCCACCTTATATTATTGTGAAATTAAATGAGAAATGTCTGTAAAACTCTACTTGCTAATGATGGATAATATTTACAGGGCACTTCCATTGCTGGGTACTTCTTTAAGCATTTTTATTATATGTTAACTTATTTAATCCTCCTAAGAACCTTATGAAGAAGGTACCTGAAAATCAAAAGTCTCCTCTAGGATACCAGGAGACCAGCGAGCCAAAGATGGAAGTGGTATCAAATGCACTGACTGTCCCACACAGAAGATGTGTCTTGACTTGGGAGATACACAGTTTGCAACTTACTTGTAAGACTGTATTAGTTGTTCAAATAGCAACAACTGAAGTGTTTTCCCACCCATTCATAAGCTGCTGCTGCCCTGACCCCTTCCCTTCATTACATCAGCCATCCCAGACAGCCCCCAGGACCATCTCTCACCTCCCCTTGAGTCAGCAACCTGTTGCCATTGCACAGCAGGGAGCTGCCCAGACCTGAATCCAGTTCTTTGACCTAAGCATTCTGACCCTGGGTCTCTAGACTTCTTAAGCTGTTAACAGTTTTGCACACTGCCCTTTCCCCCACCCTCCTCCTTCCCCTCCTTCACAGAACCATATCCACCCATGGGAAGTTCTATCTTTGCTAATACGGGTCCTTGAACTATGTGATGCTGAATCCAGGAAATGTAGAAGAAACAGAAACGGAAAGGCAGAAGGAAAGAGAAACTGACTGATCTGTGTAATAAAGAGTTGAAGAGGAGAACTAGAAAAGAAAGAAAAACCTTGAAGGCTAAAATCTGAGCGATATTGCCAGTGTATCTGCTGAATGTGTGGTTTTAGAGCAATAGTACAAAGCAATCAGGGAGGAAAGATTACTCCAGAAGCACTGCTGAGAACTGGCCTTCCTTAAAGTTCCGAAGAGGGATTGGGGGCAGGAGGAGAAGGGGACGACAGAGGATGAGATGGCTGGGTGGCATCACCGACTCGATGGACGTGAGTCTGAGTGAACTCCGGGAGTTGGTGATGGACAGGGAGGCCTGGCGTGCTGCGATTCATGGGGTCGCAGAGTCGGACACGACTGAGTCACTGAACTGAACTGAAAGTTCTGTATATATATATATATATATATATATATATATATATATATATGAGTTTGTCCTTAGTTACTGCTGGGTTCGGCTTATTGATAGTCTACTCCATGTAGAGGCTAGGCCACATGGAGCCCTGAATTTCTCAGTGTTGCAAGAAAGTAATTTCTAAGATTCCTTCTAATGTTAACTATAAACAGAACATCTGGATTGACTCTTCAAAGGTGTGTTACTTCTATAGGTTCTATAGGTAAGATGAAAGCTATAGTGTTACATAGTACTGAACTCAGTAGGCTTATACTGAGTAGAATAGTCTTGGATCCACCCACAGTCCACTGTGAGTTCTTAGGGATGAATCTTACCTTTAGGGGTCTCAATACTTTTGTTTATAAAATGGGGAAGTTAATCTTTATTGCTGTTGCTTTTTCTGAAGTTGTGTTTGGTATTGTTACTCTTTTGAGTTCTAACTATGTCCAGACACTGTTTTCCATCTAGCCCTTAATGGAACCCTTACAGTGAATTGTGTATGATCATTTCCTTTCCAGAGACTAGACCCAAGAAACATGAGCAGGTTGCTCAGCAACTCCCAAAGCTAAGCAGTGGCAGAGCTGGGATTCGGTGTCTTCTCTGCCTCCAAATCCATTGCTTTTTCCTTTAGTACATATCTTCCTAGCCTGCCTGCAGAACTCAGAATGAAAATCATGAGTAAGCTTTTGTATGGGAGGATGCTTTGAAAAATATTAAATGCCATAGAAATCTGAGGGGTTTAAAATATATTATTAACTACTCATCCTCTAAAGCACTCATCTGTACTTTCTGTTATCTCATCAGAATTACCCTTCTATATCTGGGTGGATGCTATGTTGACCAATCAGACCCCCTTCAATGAAGAACTTGTAATTAATGACCCCACCTGCTGGAAGTGCTATTAGCAGACAGCCCTCAGAGATGCTTCAGTGGGGAGAGCCACCTCCCCAAAAGGTCACGGCCATTTCTGGGGTAGCCCACATCCAATGACTGATTAAACCAGGGGTGTAAAAAGCTTTGGCCATCCGGACCTAACTTTGGACAATGTAGGAGTGCCTTCTCACTCTGCCAGTCCTGCTTCTGACCTTGCCCACTTCCATGGGTGTTAATCCCAAGGCACTCCCTAAAAACATCCGGTGCGCTCAACACCTTCCGAGTCTACTTCTTTGGGGACTCAGCCTGGGACAAAATTATATTATAGTCAGCTCTTTATGAGTTTACATGTCTTTATTAACCTGAAAGCTTCTCGAGGGCAAGGAAACTCATTTTATTCATTCCTAAATCACCACGGCTTGGCCTGACATTAGGTGCAGAAAAGATACTCCTTATTATATGTTCAATAAAGGAGGAATATACTTGTGAACTTCTAGGATAATAATAATATTGGTTAACACTTACATATGCTTCATCAGTAAAGAATCTGTCTGCAATGCAGGAGCCCTAGGAGATGTGTGTTTGATCCCTGAGCCAGGAAGATCCCCTGGAGAAGGAAATGGCAACCCACTCCAGTATTCTTGCCTGAAAAATCCCATGGGCAGAGGAGCTTGACAGGCTATAGTCCATGGGGTTGCAAAGAGTCAGGCACGACTGATTGCTCACACACGCACAGTACCTATATAGTATTTACAATTTGCCACATACTATTTTAAGGGCTTTGCACATATCAACTCAACTCTCACAATAGTCCTAGGGAGTTGTTCTTGTTATTATTGTTTCTGTTATGTAGATGAATAAAGGGATGCACCTAACAGTTACAAGTTCTTCCCAAGGCTGCGGATCAGGTGGTGGCTTTGTGTGCTGGTTGTTGGGAATCTGTCTCTGAAGGAAGCTCTCTTAACTGCTACTATTATGACTATAATTACTACTGCTTCTATTATTATCACCATGCCTGTGCTTAGTCATGTGTGACTCTTTGTGACTCTATAGATTATGGCCCACCAGGCTCCTCTGTCCATGCAGATTGTCCAGGCAAGAATACTGGAGTGGGTTGCCATTCCCTTCTCAAGGGCATCTTCCCAACCCAGGGACTGAACACAGGTCTTCTGCAGGGCAAGTGGATTCTTTACCATCCAGGCCACTGGGGAAGCCCATCGCTATGTCTACTGACCTCATATCTACCACCTTGTCAGAAAGAGATTGAAAAGTGCTGGGTAGGAGCTGGGAGAGAGAGGGATGGTCCTTTCATTCCAGGCAGTCTGGCATCACCCCAGACCATTTCCAGTGATGCCAGGTCTGCTCTGTGTGCCGAGACTGCAGCATCGACCCATTCAGGTGGCGGGCTCCAAAGCCCCCACGTGATTTTGGTGCCCCAGAGGCTCAGGAAGTGCTGATACAGATGGCCATTTCAGGCACACAGAAGGCACTTCTAAACGTGCCAAATGGAGGCCCAGGGATGTGCAGTGATCTGGCAGTAGCCATGGTGGCA
>SJYQ01001936.1:321032-401887 GCA_006410935.1 Redunca redunca
GTGTCGCCCCAGACCTACAGCATCAGAAACTCTGTGGGTGTGTGTGGGTTGGGTGGGGTGGGTGGTGGGAGAGGGACATGGCAGGAACTTAGCCATGGCAGAGACAGAGGGTGGTGTGGGTTGAAGAACTGGAATCAATACTGCAATCTGCCATCACCTGTGCCTTCTCAGTCATCAGTAGTATCTGAATCTTTGTGACCCCTTGGACTCTAGCCCTCCAGGCTCCTTGTTCATGGGATTCTCCCCACAAGAATACTGGAGTGGGTTGCCATTTTCTCCCCCAGGGGATCTTTCCAAACCAGGGATCAAACCTGTATTTGTAAGCAAATTCTTTACCTCTTGAGCCACCTGGGAAGCCTAATCTACCACCACAGAGATTACCAAAACAATGAACAAATCAACACATTTTAACAAATGTTTATTGAAATTTAAGTACATTTCAAATGCAGCGAGGGAAGTGTTGCTGTTTAGTCGCTAAGTCCTGTCTGACTCTTTGTGGCCCCCTGCGCTGTAGCCCACCAGGCTCCTCTGTGCATGGGATTTCCCAGATGAGAATATTGGAGTGGGTTGCCATTTCCTCCTCCAGGGGATCTTCCCCACCCAGGATGGAACCTGCGTCTCTTGCATTGGCAGGTGAATTCTTAACCACTGAGCCACCAGAAAGCTTTGTACACAGCTAACCCAGAAGCTCCCAGTTCAGTAGGTAGCTCTGACAGGAAATAACCTAGAGTGTTAGGATGACTCGCACGCAGGACAAGTCAGTTGCCTAGGAGTCTGAGGGACCCTGGTGAGGAGGCTCTCCTCGCCCTAAGCACTAAGCCCGTGGGGCAGATGAGCAGCTGGATGTGAATGCTGGGTCAGCAATCCTCCCCAGATACGGTTGCTGAAGAAAGTTGCATTCACTTCAGATTAACATTCTAGTTTTGCTTCTAACACTCTTCTGAGGTACAGAACAAAGATATCATCACCGTCGTTTAAAACATGGGCCCTTCGTGTGAACTCTGCTTCCTGTCAAGGAAATCACATACTTAATTTTTTAAAACTAAATTTATTTGGATTTCAGCTCAGACACATTTTAGTGATTAGACTTGTTTCTCTCTGTGTGTCTCCAGTGTTTCCAATCTATTCAGCTATGCAGAGAAAAGATGGGGAAGAGGACATTTCTCTGGTGGTTTCCAAGTACAAAGCAGAAGTAACAAGGTTCCTGGCCTTCCCTATGGAACTCCCAACCTGGCTCAAGCTCAGAGCTGAAAGTATCCTACTGGGATACAGTCTAGATGGACTAACCTGATCATTGTCTCTTCTGCTCAGAGCTGCTTTTGGAAAAGCCTTCCCAAAAAGAGGTGAGAAAAAAGGACAGGTGAGAAAGAGGAAGAGAGGGTAGGAGGAAACCATCATTTGTTAAGTATGTACTTGGTCAAGCACTTTACACACGATTTCTCTTATACCATCTCTATTCCCATGAATTGCAACATCCTTTTCACCAGGGGCCGAAAAGGAAAAGTTAAAATTTTACATAACTTCCTTCTCCTTCTGCCTCTGTAAGTTAGCTTGCCCCTTGCAAAGTCTAGATCACGTAGGTCACATTAGTCTCAGAAAGTGGGGACTTGCAATACCAGGAACTGGAGTTTATCTCACTCACCCTTGTCCTGTTCTTTGCAATCACCCAGCTCCTGCAATCCTGCTTAATCATGCCTGTCCAGGTCAGACATCCACCTCCCCATCTTGACCATTGTTCCTGTGCATGTAAAACCCCTTAGCTTAAACCAGCCTATTAACAGCTAGTGTTGCCCACTACAGTCCGTCTATAGAAACTCTGTAATCCCTTTGTTCAGGGCTCAGAGCTTGGAGTGTTAACTCCTCTGGGCCCGCTGGCGTAATAAACCTGAGTTCTCCAACTCTCCCAGTGTGGTGCCTGGTTTCTCAAGTACTGGTTTCTGCAACAGGGCAAGGGTGAAAATAGAGGCTCAGAGAGGTGAATGATGGCTATTTGCAATAGGTCACATTGCTGGTCAGAAGCAGAATTGGAATCCCTCTCCAAATCAACCTCATTCAAAAGCACCCATTCTCTGTGCCCCTCCCCTTCTCATTCAAAACTTTTTCCTGGTTGGTTCTGTACCGTCTGACAAAAATGTTATCCAATTGGCTATTGGATGAAACTCATCTGAGCAGGAGCCCCTCAAATCTTCCATGATGAAGATGTCCTCCTTCAAGTCAAGGAAACTCTTTCTCAGAGCTTTTGTAATTCTTTTATAAGTTGTAACGTTTCCTTCTCTCTGTAGGTATCTACTAAGCGTTTCTTGACAGTGGAAGGAAGGAAGGAAGGAAGTTTTGTTTTTTTTAAGAGAGGCAGGGTTTTGCTGCCCAAAGTGTGGTCCCTGAACCAGCAGCATTAGAATCACCTGGAAGTTTGTTAGACATGCAGAATTGTGAGCACAGACCTCCAGAATAAGTGAGCTAATGCCTACTTCAGTCCTGGTACCCAGTGTGTGTGTGTGCTCAGTTGCTTATTCATGTTCCCCTCTTTGCGACCCCATGGACTGTAGCCCGACAGGCTCCTCTGTCCAGGGAATTTTCCAGGCAAGAATACTGGAGTGGGTTGCCATTTCCTTCTCCAGGGGATCTTCCTGACCCAGGAACTGAACTTGAGTCTCTTGCATCTCCTGCATTGGCAGGTAGATTCTTTACCACTAGCACCATCTGGGAAGCCCGGTACCTAGTACACCACCTGTAAATGGTACTTCCTTTTTGTTCCCATATTCCCCTCTCCTTTTTTAGCTTTTAATTTTTCAGTAAAATGTAGTTGATTTTCCATTTTACAGGTATAGAGCAAAATGTTTCATTATTTACATATATACATCTATTCTTTTTCAAATTATTTTTCATTACAGGTTATTATTATAAGATATTGAATATAATTTCCTGTGCTATATAGTAGGTCTTTGTTGTTTATTTTATATGTAGTAGTCCTTCTATTAAAAAAAAATTTTTTTTTCACCTTCATGAGTGAGCCCACTATAGAATCTGTTCTCTTAGAGAAAGAAAGATCTTCCCTGGTGGCTCAGAGGTTAAAGCATCTGCCTCCAATGCGGGAGACCTGGGTTCAATCCCTGGGTTGGGAAGATTCCCCTGGAGAAGGAAATGGCAACCCACTCCAGTATTCTTGCCTGGAGAATCCCATGGATGGAGAAGCCTGGTAGGCTACAGTCCACGGGGTTACAAAGAATCGGACACGACTGAATGACTTCACTTCACTAGAGAAAGAAAATGCCTCTAAAATACTAATCATATTGTTAGACCTGTACTACATCGTAGCCACTTGCCATATGTGGCTATTAAGTTAAATTTTCACTTTCTTAGTTACACTAGCCGCATATGGCTAGTGACTACCACATTGGATAGTACAGATTTAGAACATTTCCCCCATCATGGAAGGTTCTATTGGACATTTCTCCTGGGTTTTTGCTTACCCACAGCCCAGCTGCTCACACAGTAAGAGGTCAATAAAATGCTCATAGACTTAAATTTCACAGCTTCACTCACTGGAAGAAAAAAAAAAGGCAGGAGTGTCCCAAGATTTGTTTTCCACTTCCTGCTCTGTCTACGAAGGAGCCGCGTGATTTGGGTAAGTTATTTTCCCTCTCCCTTGCTTTGTTCATATACACACTTAAAGAGGAAGAGATAATAAGAGTGCCTCAAGTAAGTCTGGAAGCTTTTGTGCTTTTATCTCTGACAGTTTGGCCAAGATTCCAGCCTGAGGATATGCCCAACTCATCTTGGTTTGACTGGGACTGCCCCAGTCTTAAAACTGGATGTCCCATGTCACAAGAGCTCCCACATTCTCAGGCAAATCAAGATGTCCCAGTTATAAAATTCTATGACCCTGTGCAAGCCTGAGAGTAGGGTGCCAGGAATCCTCAAACTGCTGTAAACAGCTGAGGACTGTGGTAAGACCTTAGGCTCTGTAATCAGACAAGCCCGGATTCCCATACTGATGCTGCCACTTGATTTCTGTGTGAACTTGGGCAGATGACTTCATTTTTCTGAGACTCGGTTTCCCCATCTGCAAAACGAGACTGTTGACAATAGTTCTTTCTTCTGTATGTTACTATGAAGATTAATTTAGCAAAGTTTTGCACTGTGCCTCTCAAAGCAATGTTAGCAACTGTTAATTCAGCAGATGGTGAAAAGGTGGGGGGTGGGGGTTGGGTCTGTCTTTAGGGAGACTCTGACCCTGACATTTGTGGGGAACCCAGTGTATCAACTAAAAGAAAGATGACTCACCTGAGAGCTATTAAGCTCCTCTTCATCCAGACTCCCACAACTCCTGCCCTGGACTCATCTCTAATAAATAACAGTTCAAACTGGTTATGGAGAGCGCACTTCAACTCCCTGTGCCCTGCTGGGATAAAGCGACTCTGAGGGAGCAAGTTTATTGAAACACAAACTAATCATTCCTGTTGCCAAAGTAGGCTTTTGGCAGAGCCCTGTGAGAGAAAGAGAGTGAAAAAAATGTCCTGAATTGCTGAGACAGCACTGTATTTAGACAATTAAATTTGGAAAAGCAGGATGGTTCCTGTAACTACCTCCCACACCCCCTCCTCCAAGAACAAAAGGTTTTGTTGAAAGTATTCATATGGATATTAATACCGACACCTTAATGAGCCCCTCAGTAAACTCATCAGCACTAATTACACCCAGTCACAGTGCCACGGGTAGGAGGGTACAAAATCGCACCTCCAAAAATTAGTCACTTGTAAGTTAACCCCACAGTCATGTCAAGCAGCCTACACTTGATGGCTGATTCACAAAGATGCCTTGACACCGCTGTAGTTAAAAGGGCCAGATCACCATGGGAAGCCTGCAGAAAGTGAACCATGGGAAAAGTTCACATTTACAAAAGACCTACGTGTCGGAGCAAAGAGTTTGGAGGAAACCAGGGACATAGCTTTATTCTGGGTTTTGACAGTAGCCAAGCTTATCCTGCTGAGCACTTGCTGTGTACCTGGTGGTGTGCGGAGCACTGCCTCTAACCCTCACCCAGATCTCGGAGGCAGGGAGGGTTCTATGATGCCCATTTTACAGATGAGGACCCTGAGGCTCAGAGCATCAGAAGCGTTGATGAAGCGTTGACCCAAAGTCTCAGTGCTAAAACAGTGGGAGTGGAAATTGGAACCCAGTCCCTAGGTGAGATGTGAACCTAACCTATGAAACGGGGATGGAAGAAAAAGTGGTGCTTTTTCTTCTTACTTGTGCATGCATGCTCAGTTATGTCTGACTCTGCGACCCCATGGACTGCAACCCACCAGCCTCTTCTGTCCATGGGATTCTCCAGGCAAGAATACTGGAATGGGTTGCCATTTCCTCCCCCAGGGATTGAACCCAGGTATCCTGCTTCTTCTGCACTGGCAGGTGGTTTTTTTTTTTTAATCACTGAGCCACCTGGGAAGCCCATTCCCTCTCACTTCCTGGAGGTGTTTTAGAGACTGGATTTTGCCTTGGGTTTGGCCTTGACCCTCGATATGAAAATCCATAGAGGAAAGTCTCTTTGCCTTCCTAACCCTTCCAAATAACTCTCTAAAATTTCCCTTCTTGGGCCCAGACCTTTCATCATTGCTCTGGCTGCCATATCTTTGTCCTGCTTTTTCCTTGGTTGCCTATTTCTAGAAGTAGCATGGTCTGAAAGAGATCAAAAATGAAAGATAGTGAGAAAAAAAGAGTAAGAATGAAAGAGAGGACAAAGAGGGGGCAAGTGAGAGTGAAACAGAGAAGGTTAAAAGGAGTGAATGAAGAGAGAGAAACACAGGGAGAGACAGAAAGACAGAGATACAGAGAAAGAGGGATACACAGAGAGAGACAGGAACAGAGTGAGATGGAGACCGAAAGAGAGACAGAGAATGAAAGGGAGAGGGAAAGGCAGGCCAGGCTCTGCAGTCACCCAGATTTGGCTTGAATCATTGCTTTTACCAGCTGTTCAACTTCAAATAAAGCTCTCTGACTCAGTTTCCTCATCTGTAAAATGAGAATGAGACTATTTCATAGGATTGTTATGAGGATCAAATAAAATTTTGTCTATGCATTTTCTGCCACCCAGTGAAAATGAAAGTCACTCAATCGTGTCTAACTCTTTGTGACTCAAAGAGTCACTAAGAATTCTCTAGGCCAGAATACTGGAGTGGGTGGGTAGCTGCTGCCTTCTCCAGGGGATATTTCCAACGCAAGGCTCAAACCCAGGTCTCCTGCAGTGTGGGCAGATTCTTCACCAGCTGAGCCACCAGGGAGCCCCAAAATACTGGAGTGGGTAGCTTCTCCCTTCTCCAGGGTATCTTCCCAACCCGGGAATCAAACCAGGGTCTCTTGCATTGCAGGCAGAGTCTTTACCAGCCGAGCTACCAGTGAAGCCCTTCTGCCACCCAACAGACACTCAATAAACTCCTTCCTCCTTTCTTCCCTTCCTCCCTCATCAGCACCACCTAAGCCCCAGGCCTTATCAGTTTAGTCCTTGAAGCAACTCAAGAATCACATGTGGTATTCCATCTCATTTTACCAGGAGGCCTAGAGAAGGGGCATTATCAGCTAGGATCACCCAACAAGTGACTGTCCCAGCCAGATGTGCAATACAGATCTCTCTTTCTCGTTGTTTAGTCGCTAAGTTGCAACTAAGTCCATGTTGCGACCCCATGGACTGTAGCCTGCCAGGTTCCTCTGTCCATGGGGTTTCTCTACTACTGGGGAAAGAAATAATAAGGGGGTAGCTAGGCACCTGAACTGATGGGCTTTTACAATTTTCTTCTTTAGCGGCTCCACTGGAGGGCTGTTGAGAAAATTATCCAAATCATGTTAATAAGCAATTGAGTGCTGGTGTTTCAGCTCTGCTTGGGGCTGGCAGCTACTCACTGTGATCATTATCTTAGCTGATACAACCCAGGGGCTCTCAGCTCAAATAATTAACTCAGTTGCTTCCTCTCAGGGCTGAAGTGGAGCTACTACAACTGAACCACCTAGCTTGTGGGAAAATGATTCGGTGCTCGGTGGTGAAATGCTTTCAAGGCTGTCTGGTGCTGAGTGGTGTCATCGCAGAAGCTGAGTGGTGAGTACCGATCAGACCCAGGGAGGGCCTCATGTGATCTGAAGGAGCTATCAAAGCTTTGATGTTGGTTCAGAGGAGGTGGGTCTGAATCTAAGATCCATCATGAATGAGCATGGCATGTTAGCTGATATTGGGCAGCTGTGGGTGTAGCACTCAACCTGAGTCTTGGTTCCTCCTCCGTAGAATAGAGTTAATAGAATTTACATCCCAGCTGAGGCGTTGGGTAGATATAAAGAAAGATCTTCATACCCTGCACATAGCAGTTACTCTGCAGACTTGAGGTTCCTTCCCCTAGAACAGTTTTCTTTGGGGAAGGAGAAGGGGAAGGAAAGAGAAATGTACTCCCCACAGACAGAGAACCTCATTTGCATCCCCTCTTTAGGGAAATGAGTTAACCAACTCTAAGACTTGTGGATTGAATAGGCAAATCACTTTTACTGATGGTCTGGATTTAAAGGGTTTCATCCATTTGTTTTCTTCCTTCCTCCTACAGACCCATTACTACAGAAACGTTTTTTATTTATTTTTTCTTACCCATAATCCCTTTTTACTGAGCACTTACTCTGTGCCAGGCACTGTGCTAAATGCCTTCCTGACTTATTTCATTTTTCACAACAGTAAGAAGTGACTTATCTTCTATAATCCAGTGTAATAGGTATAACTGTCATCCCCATGTTACAGAGAAGAAACCAAAACATAGAAAAGAAAAAAAGGAAGAACTGAGGTCTGTCTGATTCCAACCTGCTTTCAGCATGATGAGGGTCAAGGACCCTTTCTGAGACCATCCTCCAGATGTTCAGCTGACCAGGCTGGGCACATAAAAGTGTTCAGGAGTTTAGTCCCTCCTTCCTGGAGTCTGCTGTCTCACCACCCTCAGCCTTGAGAAGCATGTTCAGAGCTTCATTCAGAAATCACCGGTGACATTTTCCAAAGCATCAGCAGGGTGTCTGACAAATAAGACTATGCTAAACTTGCCAAGATGATTCAAAGAACCTTCTCTCCTCACCCAGCCTGCCTCTGCTCCCTGACCTTGCTTTTGACCCATAGCCTCTTCTTCACCCAAGCACTGCCTGGCACACAGAAAGTACTTGCTCTGGGTCTCCCGAGTCTATGATCTGGGCTCTCAACGCAGCCTCCTCCATCCGGGCAAAGCTCCTTAAACATGGCAATTAAGGTTCTCTGTGAACACAGCTATTCTCGGTCTTTGAACTACAGTTCTCTCCATGTCTTTGCTTATGTACTGCCCCCCTGTCTAGAAGATTCTCCCCACTTGTCTCCATCTTGAATCCTGCTCCTTCTTCAAAGTCAAATGCCATTTCCTCTTCTAGGACTCAACAACCCTCCCCCGCCCCCAATTAAGCTCTTTCTCCTGGTTCATCTGGAACATAGGAAAGAGGTCAGTCCTTCATTGTCTTTCTTTTTACCGTGAGAGTGTGAGCTCCTGGAGATGATGGAGGAAGTAGGGTTATTGACACCTAACACAGTACCCAGCTGCTAGAACTTTCCATCATTCCAGCTTTGGACTAAATGTCACATCATCTCTCAGAGAGGCTCTCTCCAGTCTTTCCATCATAATAAGATTTTCTCCCATACCTCACACTTTACCATCACAGTACCCAGTGGGTCCTTAGGTTTCAGATAGACCTGATGCTTAGATCAGATAGACCCTGTGCTTAGGGGTCTGACTCGTGTCAGACACTGGGGTTCAGATCCTCACGTAGGAATTTGCTCACTATGGGACCTTGGGCAAACTGTCTCATTTCTTCATGTCTCTGTTTCCTCATCTGTAAAATAAGGCTAATGATGGGACCTTGTAGGAGAGTCTCCAAGATTAAATAATGTTTGTAATGCGCTTAGCACAGTGCTTGCATTCAAGGTGGCTACCTGTTTGGCCTTTAGAAACCCAAGGTGGCTACAAGTTACTCTCTTTAGAATGTCTACAATGCAAAGGAAGACCCATGCTTTTGCTTTTTTTGGTGTTGAATTTCCAAGGCAGTGTCTGACACAGAGTAGAATCAATAAGCACTGGTGGACTGCATGATGAAGGAGGAGAGAGGCAGGGCCCCTGGAGCCTCCTCTGTAGCCTAGAGGCCTGTGTCACTGAGGGGCAGTAACTCAGCCCTGGACTGAGGTCAGCATGCCTGCATCTGGACCCTTTCTCTGGCACTCATTGCTTTGCAAACCATAGTCAGTTGTGAATCTATGCCTTGGATTCCTTATCTGTGAAAGTGAAGTGAAGTCGCTCAGTCGTGTCCTACTCTTTGCGACCCCATGGACTGTAGCCTACCAGGCTTCTCCGTCCATGAGATTCTCCAGGCAAGAGTACTGGAGTGGGTTGCCATTTCCTTCTCCAGGGGATCTTCCCGACCCAGGGATCGAAGCCAGGGCTCCTGCATTGGAGACAGACGCTTTAACCTCTGAGCTACCAGGGAAGTCCTTCCTTATCTGTACAAGTGGGTAATAATAACTGCCTCTTGGGGTTGTTATAAAAATAATAATACTAATGAAATAGCATGTCATTATTGTACAGTAATACTAATGTAATGTACTTAGATATGACTGTCATGCAAATATTATTAGCAACCATTATTCCACATCTGATCATTCTGTAGTGTATCACACAGTATGGTAATTCTCTCTCTTTCTCTCTCTGGCCTTACTAACATGAGTTCCTTGTGGGTAGGATCTGTAGGATTGGTATCTGCTTTATGTATCCTGTATCTTATTTTGGTAATATATGCTAGTAAATTTATCTTTAATATACTATGTTTTTCAATATGTAACCCCCTCAAAGATCTTCAAGGTACCCACAGTGGGCGTTATTATCCTCTATTTAAGGACACAAGACTCTGAAGCACGAGGTTAAGTGCGCTGCTGAGATCACACCACCACATGAGTGGTCTGACTCAGCTTTCTGAGCTCTGATGGGCCGCCACAGGGCTGTTGGGAGGCTCTTTTTCTCTTCATGCATGGGAAGGGGAGGGGGACCCTATGTTGGCCATGCCATTCTCATGTGAGCGAGCACAGCTACCACTCCCTGCTGGGGGAGTTCTAGGGGCTGTGTGACTGGTGTATGCGTCTCTCACCCTGGAGATGATCCAGGAAATACATCAAGATCCATCGGCTCCTCTCTACCCCACCACTTCAGCCCTGAGTCCCAGCCCAAACCTAGGCAGCTCGGGGCTCCAGCAGGCAGCTTTTGCTCCCTCATCTGCCATCCCATGGACCCAGTTGATCAAAACTCTTCACCTTTTCTGCAGGTCCAGTTCTCTTTGAGTTCTAGACCTACCTTCATAAACACTCATCCCTGAGCTTTCTCTCCCCTGTGTCCTCATGACCAGAGAGGGGTTCAATTCAGTTCAATTCTAACAATATCTATTGAATAATCACAAGTCCTACTTGTAGGGTCCTTCATCATTTAAAAATCACCCACAGATTCATTTTCATTCCTGTACCAGGAACCATGTGCTGGGGCTGTGGGAGGTGAGTAAGACATGCCCTACTCTCGAAACACTCAGAACCTCTAGGGAAAACAGAAATATGTGATTACCTTAATACTACAGCAGTAGTACAAGTAATACTATAGCAGTACAACTACTAGCTGCTGCTGCTAGGTTGCTTCAGTTGTGTCTGACTCTGGGCGACCCCAGAGACGGCAGCCCACCAGGCTCCCCTGTCCCTGGGATTATCCAGGCAAGAACACTGGAGTAGGTTGCCATTTCCTTCTCCAATGCATAGGAGTGAAAAGTGAAAGTGAAGTCGTTCAGTCGTGTCCGACTCTTATCGACCCCATGGACTGTAGCCTACCAGGCTCCTCCATCCATGGGATTTTCCAGGCAAGAGTACTGGAGTGGGTTGCCATAGCTACCACTTGCTGTTAAGCTCACCACATACCAGACAATGTTCTAAACTCATTTAAGCTTCACCATACCCTGTGAGATAAGTGAATATAACTATGAATACCATTAGAGTTGAAAAAAAGTTTGCCAGGCAGGGGAAATCCTCATCACTTAAGAAACAAGTTTTGCTGGTCTCCTACTGCAATGCTGTGTGCTTACCACATAAGGTCAGACACTGAGTTCAAGCCTCTGGTCGCCTCATGTGCTGGATCATTAGATTATACACTTTGTCATTACGAAGGTGCAGGTCACACATCTGGGGTCCTGTTTTCAATGAGATCTGAGATAGATTGCATCAAACCCCAGGTGGGTCCTGAGTCACAAAGAGACAAATTTGTATGGGCATACCTTAGGCTTGGCAATGGTTTTCAAGTGTGTTTCCTATCTCCATTTCACAGAAGTGGAGAGGAGACCGAGGCTCAGACAATGAATCATTTTTTCATGGTCTCAGAATTAGTAGAAGAAGTACCATTCCACCTCAGGGATCTAATCCCAAATATTAATATATTCATTCACTCTAGATAAAAACAAAATAGTGTAGACACACAGAGAAAGGAGTGATTATTAATACTTCCAGCTGAGAGAGGCTGTCACAAAGGAGGCAGCATCTGAGCTGAGTCTTGGGGCACAAGAAGAATTTCCCCAAGTGGGGAAACAGGGAGGGCCATCCCATGTAGAGCATGGGCAGCCAGGCCTGCACACAGAAGTCTTGAAGTGTGCTAGGGAGAAAGAGTGGTGTGATCATTTGCCATGGGGACTGGTGATGCTCTGGCCATTCTCTACTGAGAAATGGGAAGGTTGGACTCAAACACAATAATCACAGTTAATAAAAGTACAGCCCTTTGGAGTTAACAGTGTGCTTCCACATCCATGATGACTTTTGTTTTCATAGCAACACTGTTATCATCCTCATTTTCTAGAGGAGGAAACTGACACTCCCTCAGCTGATGAATTTTGCCTATTGTCAGTCAGAAAATGGTGGAACCAGAAATTGGTTTCCAAATTCCATGGCCCGTGCAGCCCTTCCTACCAAACTGTCTTTAAATTATCACTGTTGAGTTCATGTAGCCAGCCAGACTTTGATCCTAGACTTCTGGGCTACATCTGTTACACAGTGGCAGGTTGCTCACTTTCAGGTCAAGAAGCCATTTCATCTCAGTATGTCTCTGCCCAACACTGATGAGTTCTAGGGTCTCACTGGAGGATAATGGCCTGGAAATATAAAGAAGTAGATCAGGGGGCTGACATGGTCTCACTCACTTGGCCTTACTGGAAGGGAGTTGAAAGATTCTTTTGGTCCCCTCTATTCCCCTCCTCAGAACACAATATTTAGGACTATTTCCCCACTTGAAATTAAATGACACTTGATCCTTGGAAGGAAAGCCATGACAAACCTAGACAGCATATTAAAAAGCAGACGTCACTTGGCCAACAAAGATCCATACAGTCAAAGTTACGATTTTTCCAGTTGTCATGTACAGATGTGAGAGTTGGACCATAAAGAAGGCCAAACACTGAAGACCTGATGTTTTCAAATTGTGGTGCTAGAGAAGACTCTTGAGAGTCCCTTGGACTGCAAGGAGATCAAACCAGTCAATCCTAAAGGAAATCAACCCCTAATATTCATTGGAAGGACTGATGCTGAAGCTCTAATACTTTGGCCACCTGATGCAAAGAGTCAGCTCATTGGAAAAGACCCTGCTGATGCTGGATAGGAGGAGAAGTGAGTGACAGAGGATGAGATGGTTGGGTAGCATCTTCAACTCAATGGACATGACTTCAAGCAAACTCTGGGAGATGGTGAAGGGCAGGGAAGCCTGGTGTGCTGCAGTCCATGGGGTCATAAAGAGTCAGACACGACTGAGCAACTGAATAATGACAACCCCACCTTTGAGAAGCTTCCATGGATCCCTGTAAGACAGAGAGGTGGAGCCCACTTGGGACCAGACAGTTGCTTTGGAAAGAGTGTGAAGACTCTGTGTGGTCCATGAGTGTACAGTCTTGCTCTGTGACCACTGGAAAATCACTTAACTTTGCTGAACCTCAATTTTCTATCTGTGAAACCAGCAGAGGAAGAGGTGGGCTTCTACCTACAGAGAAGCAGTATAGCAATATAGAGATGAAGAGCATGGACTGTGAAGCGAGATGGCCAGGGCCTGAACCCTGCCTCTGTAGTTCTCAGCCTTGGCCGCTTTACTTAACCTCATTGTGCCTCAGTTGTTTCCTTTACTGTAAAGGGGGCTAAAAATGATCCTCCTTACCTCTCAGGGCCATTGTAAGGAACGAATAATTAACATATGTGAAGCACTTTTAACAATCTTTTAACAAGCTGTCTCAGGAATTAGAACAAATAAAAGCTAGCATTTGTATCATGTTACAGAATCTAAGATTTTGTCACAGAGCCTCCTTCTCCTTGCCTCTCCTGGGAACCTCTGCAAGGCCCCTCCCTCCTCATAGTTGATATAGCTGAGATGCAGAGAAGCCAGATAACTTTCCCAAGATCATACAGCCTGTGAAAGACTAAAGAGGGATGGATGCCCAGGTCTTCTGCCTCCTGCAGAGCTGGCATAGCACAGCACGGCAGACCCAGACCCCCATCCTGGTGAGGTGCTCGTGCTCTCTGTCTCCCTCCTCTCTCCTCATCTGCCTCTCTCACTGCCCACACCGAGAATGTCCACTTCACTGAAGGCTTTAGTTCCTCAACTATATAGTGAGGGTGATACAACCTACGATTTGGGATTATTTGCTTTCCTCTCCTCATGTCATCGAATCCCAGAAAAAGGAGATCTAAACCCTGTTACTTAAAAGTGCAGTCCACAGGCCAGGGGCATCAGCGTCATCTGGCGCTTATTAGACATGCACAACCTCAAACCTATTGAATCAGAACCTGTGTTTTAACAAGATCCCAGGTGATCTGTGTGTGCCTGACTGAGGAACATTGAGCTAAAGGATGTGTTTAGTAAAGTTGGGTGCGGGCTTCCCTGGTGGCTCAGTGGTAAGAATCTGGCTGCTAATACAGGAGACATGGGTTTGGTCCTGGGTGGGGGAGATCCCCTGGATGAGGAAATGGCAACTTACTTTGTATTCTTGCCTGGGGAATCCCATGGACAGAGGAGCCTGGCAAGCTACAGTCCATGGGGTCGCAGAGAGTCACATATGATTGAGCAACTGAGCATGCACGCCAAGTCAGGTGCACTGTGCTAGCAGCGACTTGGGAGATGAGTGTCGGTGCACCTACACACACTCAGCTCTACTCATCATTGCTGGCCACATGCTCACAAGCAATAAGTGGATAAGAAAGTGACAGAGAGAAGCATTTTCCTGATAAAGCTGATTCTTCAGGAACATGCTTACACAGGGGGTACTTATATTAAAAATTGTTACTTACCTGAAATTCCAGTATAACTGGATGCTCTATATTTTATATGACAATTCTATTCCGAAATAGACTCAGTATTTTCTTTTCTTCTTGGACCACACTAAGCAACTTGCAAGATCTTAGTTCCCTGACCAGGGATTGCACCCTGGGCCCCAGGTAGTGAAAGCACTAACTACTGGTTCACCAAGGAATTCCCTGGACTCAGTTGTTATTTGAATGCTGAATCCCTGAAGTTTGTAAGAGGACCTGTTGGGTCCTCTCCAGACCTAATGAATGGCAAGGTAGGGAACAATATTAATATTTGTCCCTTTTTGTTGAGCACCTGTTATTTCGCAGTTCCTTTACTTAGTTATCACCTCAGTCTGGAGCCTTGAACCTCCAAGTAGGGTCATGGACCAACAGCCCTGCTTATTATAAATGCAGGTTCTCAGGCCCCACTCTGGACTGACATAGTCCCTATCAGTTCAGTTCAGTTCAATCAGTCGTTTCCGACTCTTTGCGACCCCATGAATCACAGCACGCCAGGCCTCCCTGTCCATCACCAACTCCCGGAGTTCACTCAGATTCATGTCCATCGAGTCAGTGATGCCATCCAGCCATCTCATCTTCTGTTCAAAAGCATCAATTCTTCCGTGCTCAGCTTTCTTCAACAGTCCAACTCTCACATCCATACATGACCACTGGAAAAACCATAGCCTTGACTAGACGGACCTTAGTTGGCAAAGTAATGTCTCTGCTTTTGAATATGCTATCTAGGTTGGTCATAACTTTTCTTCCAAGGAGCAAGTGTCTTTTAATTTCATGGCTGCAATCACCATCTGCAGTGATTTTAGGTGATTCATATATACATGAACATTCAACAATACAGTCTGAGGCAACTCCAAGTAAAGGATACCTAGTCAAAAACTCTCTTTAAAAAAAAATAATAAAAATAGATTTTTAAAAGAGAAGTTTTAGGTTTACAGAAAAATAGAGCAGAAGGTAGAGTTCTCATATACTTCATCTCTATACTGACTTTCACCTATTATTAATGTTCAGTTAATTAAACAAGAGCTCATAAGATGGATATCATTTTCTAATGCTGTTGCTGCCTACTTAAGCAAACCCAAACCTAACCTATAAATGCCTCAAGGCTAAGAATGTGGAACATGAAAAACCACTGATCACAAACAGCCAACTAGGTTTCTCCAAATAAGGCAACCACTAGAGCTGTAGCCAATCAAATGGTTCCTTTGCTTTGCTTCTAGGTCTTTCTGTTAAAGTCTGCTGCTGCTGCTGCTGCTGCTGCTGCTGCTAANTTTCTTTGGGATTGGAATGAAAACTGACCTTTTCCAGTCCTGTGGCCACTGCTGAGTTTTCCATATTTGCTGGCATATTGAGTGCAGCACTTTCACAGCATCATCTTTCAGGTTTGGAAAGAGCTCCACTGGAATTCCATCACCTCCACTAGCTTTGTTCGTAGTGATGCTTTCTAAGGCCCACTTGACTTCACATTCCAGAATGTCTGGTCTAGGTGAGTGATCACACCATTGTGATTATCTTGGTCATGAAGATCTTTTTTGTACAGTTCTTCCATGTATTCTTGCCACCTCTTCTTAATATCTTCTGCTTCTGTTAGGTCCCTGCTATTTCTGTTCTTTATCGAGCCCATCTTTGCATGAAATATTCCCTTGGTATCTCTAGTTTTCTTGAAGAGATCTCTAGTCTTTCCTGTTCTGTTGTTTTCCTCTGTTTCTTTGCATTGATTGCTGAGGAAGGCTTTCTTCTCTCTTCTTGCTATTCTTTGGAACTCTGCATTCAGATGCTTATATCTTTCCTTTTCTCCTTTGCTTTTCACTTCTCTTCTTTTCACAGCTATTTGTAAGGCCTCCCCAGACAGCCATTTTGCTCTTTGCATTTCTTTTCCATGGGGATGGTCTTGATCCCTGTCTCCTGTACAATGTCACGAACCTCATTCCATAGTTCATCAGGCACTCTATCTTTCAGATCTAGTCCCTTGAAACTATTTCTCACTTCCACTGTATAATCATAAGGGATTTGATTTAGGTCATACCTGAATGGTCTAGCGGTTTTCCCTACTTTCTTCAATTTAAGTCTGAATTTGGCAATAGGAGATCATGATCTGAGCCACAGTCAGCTCCCAGTCTTGTTTTTGCTGACTGTATAGAGCTTCTCCATCTTTGGCTGCAAAGAATATAATCAATCTGATTTTGGTGTTGACCATCTGGTGATGTCCATGTGTAGAGTCTTCTCTTGTGTTGTTGGAAGAGGGTGTTTGCTATGACCAGTGCGTTCTCTTGGCAAAATTCTATTAGCCTTTGCCCTGCTTCATTCCATATTCCAAGGCCAATTTGCCTGTTACCCCAGGTGTTTCTTGACTTTTTACTTTTGCATTCCAGTCCCCTATAATGAAAAGGACATCTTTTTTGGGTGTTAGTTCTAAAAGGTCTTGTAGGTCTTCATAGAACCATTCAACTTCAGGTTCTTCAGCGTTACTGGTTGGGGCATAGACTTGGATTACCATGATATTGAATGGTTTGCCTTGGAAACGAACAGAAATCATTCTGTTGTTTTTGAGATTGTATCCAAGTACTGCATTTCGGACTCTTTTGTTGACCATAATGCCTACTCCATTTCTTCTAAGGGATTCCTGCCCACAGTAGTAGATATAATGGTCATCTGAGTTTAATTTACCCATTCCAGTCCATTTTATTTCTCTGATTCCTAGAATGTCGACATTCACTCTTGCCATCTCCTGTTTGACCACTTCCAATTTGCCTTGATTCATGGACCTGACATTCCAGGTTCCTATGCAATATGGCTCTTTACAGCATTGGATCTTGCTTCTATCGCCAGTCACATCCACAGCTGGCTATTGTTTTTGCTTTGGCTCCATCCCTTCATTCTTTCTGGAGTTATTTCTCCACTGATCTCCAGTAGCATATTGGGCACCTACTGACTTTGGCCACCTCATGCGAAGAGTTGATTCATTGGAAAAGACTCTGATGCTGGGAGGGATTGGGGGCAGGAGGAGAAGGGGATGACCCAGGATGAGATGGCTGGATGGCATAATCACAGAACCACAATCACAGAAAACTAGTCAATCTAATCACATGGACCACAGCCTTGTCTAACTCAATGAAATGAAGCCGTGCCATGTGGGGCCACCCAAGATGGGCGGGAATGGTGTAGAGGTCTGACGGAATGTGGTCCACTGGAGAAGGGAATGGCAAACCACTTCAGTATTCTTGCCTTGGGAACCCCATGAACAGTATGAAAGGGCAAAATGATAGGATACTGAAAGAGGAACTCCCCAGGTCAGTTCAGTTCAGTTCAGTTCAGTCGCTCAGTCGTGTCCAACTCTTTGCAACCCCATGAATCGCAGCACGCCAGGCCTCCCTGTCCGTCACCAGCTCCCAGAGTTCACTCAGACTCATGTCCATCGAGTCGGTGGTGCCGTCCAGCCATCTCATCCTCTGTCGTCCCCTTCCCCTCCTGCCCCCAATCCCTCCAAGCATCAGAGTCTTTTCCAATGAGTCAACTCTTCGCATGAGTTGGCCAAAGTACTGGAGTTTTAGCTTTAGCATCATTCCTTCCAAAGAAATCCCAGGGCAGATCTTCTTTAGGATGGACTGGTTGGATCTCCTTGCAGTCCAAGGGACTCTCAAGAGTCTTCCCCAACACCACAGTTCAAAAGCATCAATTCTTCAGCACGCAGCTTTCTTCATAGTCCAACTCTCACATCCATACATGACCACAGGAAAAACCATAGCCTTGACTAGATGGACCTTAGTCGGCAAAGCAATGTCTCTGCTTTTGAATATACTATCTAGGTTGGTCATGACTTTTCTTCCAAGGAGGAAGCGTCTTTGAATTTCATGGCTGCAATCACTATCTGCAGTGATTTTGGAGCCCAAGAAAATAAAGTCTGACACTGTTTCCACTGTTTCCCCATCTATTTCCCATGAAGTGATGGAACTGGATGCCATGATCTTCGTTTTCTGAATGTTGAGCTTTAGGCCAACTTTTTCACTCTCCTCTTTCACTTTCATCAAGAGGCTTTTTAGTTCCTCTTCACTTTCTGCCATAAGCGTGGTGTCATCTGCATATCTGAGGTTATTGATATTTCTCCCAGCAATCTTGATTCCAGCTTGTGTTTCTTCCAGTCCAGTGTTTCTCATGAGGTACTCTGCATATAAGTTAAATAAGCAGGGTGACAATATACAGCCTTGACGTACTTCTTTCCTATTTGGAACCAGTCTGTTGTTCCATATCCAGTTCTAACTGCTGCTTCCTGACCTGCATACAGATTTCTCAAGAGGCAGGTCAGGTGGTCTGGTATTCCCATCTCTTTCAGAATTTTCCACAGTTTATTGTGATCCACACAAAGTCAAAGGCTTTGGCATGGTCAATAAAGCAGAAATAGACGTTTTTCTGGGACTCTCTTGCTTTTTCCGTGATCCAGCGGATGTTGGCAATTTGATCTCTGGTTCCTCTGCCTTTTCTAAAACCAGCTTGAACATCAGGAAGTTCACAGTTCACGTATTGCTGAAGCCTGGCTTGCAGAATTTTGGGCATAACTTTACTAGCGTGTGAGATGAGTGCAATTGTGCAGTAGTTTGAACATTCTTTGGCATTGCCTTTCTTTGGGATTGGAATGAAAACTGACCTTTTCCAGTCCTGTGGCCACTGCTGAGTTTTCCACATTTGCTGACAAACCTAGACAGTGTATTAAAAAGTAGAGACATCACTTTGCCAACAAAAGATCTGTCTAGTCAAAGCTATGGTTTCTCCAGTAGTCATGTATAGATGTGAGAGTTGAACCATAAAGAAAGCTGAGTGCTGAAGAATTGATGCTTTTGAACTGTGGTGCTGGGGAAGACTCTTGAGTTCCTTGGACAGCAAGGAGACCAAACCAGTTAATCCTAAAGGAAATTAGTCCTAAATATTTGTTGGAAGGACTGATGCTGAAGCTGAAGGGCCAATTCTTTGGCCACCTGATGCATTGAGCTGACTCATTGGAAAAGATTGATGCTGGGAAAGATTGAGGGCAAGAGGAGAAGGAGGTGACAGAGGATGAGATGGTTGGATGGCATCACTGACTCAATGGACATGAGTTTGAGCAAACTTGGGGAGATGGTGAAGGACAGGGAAGCCTGGCATGCTGCAGTTCATGGGGCTGCAAAGAGTCGCACATGACTTAACTGAAGAGCGACAACAGTGCTGTTAACTCTCACCCTGTGCGCGTTACATCTCTAGAACTTATCTTAGATAACAGGAACTTTGTACCCTTTAACCAACATCACCGCATTTCCTCATCCCCTAGCTCCTGGCAACCACTGACCTACTCTTTGTTTCTCTGAGTGTGACTATTTTAGATTCTATATGTAAGATCATGTAGTGTTTTTCTTTCTGTATCTTGCTTATTTCACTTAGTATAATGCTCTTCAGGTCCAACCATTTTGTTGCACATGGCAAGATTTCCTTCTTTTTGAAGGCTGAGTAATATTCCGCTGTGTGGAATATTAACCAAAGACTTCCCCTCATTGTAAGGGGACTGACAGTTAAGAGTGGATTAGAGGGACCTGAGAGTGAAAATAGTTTCTGCAAGAGTCCAGGTCTTTGGATGCTTAATTTCAGGTATTTTTCACTACACCACAATGTGTACTTTGAGGTGTTGGGGCTAAGCATTGGCAAACCACATTTTAGGCTAGGCTAGCTTGTGACCCATTACGTGACCCACACGCACATACTTCATTTTCTTTATTTGTTCATCTATCAAAGGACATTTAGTTTGTTTCCATGTCTTGGCTGTTGTGAATAATGCAGGTATCTCTTTGTGTTCCTACTTTTTATTTCTTTGGGTATATACTGAGAAGTGGGATTGCAGGTCATATGGTAATTTTATTGTTATTTCTTTTTTGAGGTATTGCCATATGTTGTCTATAATGGCTGCACCAATTACCATACTCACCCACTGGCACAAGGGTTCCCTTTTCTTCACATCTTTCCCAATGCTTATTATTTTTTGTCTCTTTTATATCAGCTGTTCTGGCAGATGTGAGGTGATATCCTATGGAGGTTTTAATGATAATTAGAAATATTGAGCATCTTTTCACATACCTCTGTCATTTGTGTTTCTTTTAAGAAGTGTATTTAGGCCCTTTGCCCATTTTTAAACCAAGCTATTTGTATTTTTGGCAAAGAGTTGTAGGAGTTCCTTATATATTTTGGATGTTAACCCTTATCAGATATGACTTGCAAATATTTTCTCACATTCCATAATTTGCCTTTTCATTTCATTGACTGTCTCTTTTGCTGGGCAGAGGCTTTTTAATTTGATCTTCTCTATATTTTGCTTTGTTGCCTGTGCTTTCTGTGTCATAATTTTAAAAATTTTGCCAGTATCAATGTCATTAAGATTTTTCCCTTGATTTCTTCAGGGAGATTTAAGGTTTTAAGTTCTATGTTTAAGAATTTAATCCATTTTAAGTAAATTTATGTGTATGGCATGAAGTTGGGGCCAGTCTCTTTCTTTTGCATGTAGATATTCACTGCAGATGGTGACTGTAGCCGTGAAATTAAAAGACGCTTCCTCCTTGGAAGAAAAGTTATGACCAATCTAGATAGTATATTCAAAATCAGAGACATTGCTTTGCTGAAAAAGGTCCGTCTAGTCAAGGCTGTGGTTTTTCCAGTGGTCATGTATGGATGTGAGAGTTGGACTGTGAAGAAATCTGAGCGCTGAAGAATTGATGCTTTTGAACTGTGGTGTTGGAGACGACTCTTGAGAGTCCCTTGGACTGCAAGGAGATCCAACCAGTCCATTCTGAAGATCAGCCCTGGGATTTCTTTGGAAGGAATGATGCTGAAGCTGAAACTCCAGTACTTTGGCCACCTCATGCGAAGAGTTGACCCGTTGGAAAAGCCTCTGATGCTCGGAGGGATAGGGGGCAGGAGGAGAAGGGGACGACAGAGGATGAGATGGCTGGATGGCACCACCGACTCGATGGACGTGAGTCTGAGTGAACTCCGGGAGTTGGTGATGGACAGGGAGGCCTGGCGTGCTGCGATTCATGGGGTTGCAAAGAGTCGGACACGACTGAGTGACTGTACTGAACTGAACTGATCCAGTTTTCTTACCACCATTTGTTGAAGAAGCTCTATCCTTTACCCACTGTGGAAGATCAGTTGACAGTAAATGCTTGACTTTATTTCTGGGTTCTCTATTCTGTTCCATTGGTCTCCATGTCTGTTTTTGTTCCAGCACCATACTTTGTGATTGCTATAAATTTGTAATATAACTTGAATTCAGGAAGTATGATGCATCCAGCTTTGTTCATCTTGCTCAGGGTTCCTTGTGTTGTTGGGGAGGCAGGTGCTTGTATGTAGAACTGTTAGGGTTTTGTATGTATGTATCATCATGTCATTTGCAAACTGAGAGAAGTATACTGCTTCCCTTCTGATTGGTGCCTTTTCTTTCTTTTTCTTGCCTGATTGACTTCCAGTACTCTGTTGAATAGCAATGGTGAGAGCAGGCATCTTTGCCTTGCTCCAAATCTCAGAAGAAAGATTTCAGTTTTCCCCCAGTGATTAGCACATCAGCTGTGAGTTTGTCATACATGACCTTCACTGTGTTTGAGTAAGAGGGTGGCATTATTAAAAGTTAGAAATGCATGGGAGGGAGCTTATGGAGATGAAACTTAGATTGTGAGAAGGGGTAACTCCTTATGATGGTGTTTCTGAGCTTGAAGGAGGGGTCCTATTGGCTGGGGACCCAGATCTCTGAGGAAGGGACTTGGGTTGCCTGGTATCACTGAGGGGGACAGTGAGGCTGCTTCTGTGAGTGTTGCTACAAAGAGGGTTCAGTGGTTGCTCCTGACAGGAACTCCTGCTGCCAGGGTAAAGAAGTATTGCTCAGTGACACAGACAAGAGCCCTAGGGAGACAGGAAGTAAACAGGAAGGAGTCCCTCTAACCCCTCCAGCTGTGCAGGCTCCCTCTTTTACCCCCTATTGGCAGAGTTTAATGGGTCACAAGCTAGCCTAGCCTAAAATATGGTTTGCCAATGCATAGCCCCAACACCTCAAAGTACGCATTGTGGTGTAGTGGAAAATACCTGAAATTAAGCATCCAAAGACCTGGACTCTTGCAGAAACTATTTTCACTCTCAGGTCCCTCTAATCCACTCTTAACTGTCAGTCCCCTTGCAATGAGGGGAAGTCTCTGGTTAAGTTATGGCCAATGGAATGTATGTGGAAGGGATGTGTGAAGTTTTCATTCATTTCATTTAAAGGAAGCTGCTTCCCTTCCTTTTCTTCTTTCCTACTTCTCACTTACTGGAACACAGCATGGCTGTGGTAAAAAAAAATCTACAACCATGGGATGAGGGCAGCATTCTAGGGAGCTGACCGGGCACCAAGGAAAAAGAAAACTGAGTCCTTGAATGACCTTGAGGGGCAGAGGCACTGTAGTTTACTGGCCTGCCTTTTGTCTTGTTTAAGAGACTGTATTTGTCCTGGTGAAATGGCTGAAGCAATGTCCTAATTAGAAACCTCTAGTATTAAATGGCTTTGGAGTGGAGTTATTGGCAGGGCCTTCCCTGGTGGCTCAATGGTAAAGAATCTGCCTGCAATGCAGGAGACCTGGGTTCTATCCCTGGGTCAGGGAAGGACTGAATAAATAGAATTTAGATTAATCTTTTAGAAATGAGCCCAAAGTCCTGGGTAAGACAGAGACCTTCTATCTCTTCTTGGACCTTCTATGGAATGGAAACTCTGGTTCCAAAGCTGCTCCAGGGCAACTAAGACCAGGAAGAGCCAGGTTATGCCTACTACAGTCCCCATCAACAGAATGAACCCCTGGTGCCCTGTCTCTTGATCCCCGAAAAACAAGAAACCCAGGACAGAGTGCTCCACCAAGGATGCTACCAAAAATACAAGCATCCTCACAGCTAAACTTGCCCCTGAAGCAGCAGAGGCAGCATAAGCTAGTCCTTTTGTGTCTGCTTTCCAGAGTTCATGTTCATGCACCTGATTAGCCAAACCTAAATCACGCCCAGAGCTTAGCTGCAAGGGAGTCTAGGACACATACCTTTTATCTTTCTAGCCCCACATTATCGCGATGTATTCTAGAATGGGGATGAGACAGACTTTGAGTGCTAATCCACCCTATCTGGCAAAGTAAACTTATAATATCCTGAGAGTCACTCAACAGATATTCTCTCCTGAGCATTCATTATATGCTGTGGTCATAGCTGAATATTATACAGCCCTTAACCTCAAATAATTTTCCTGTACAATTCATAGCACAGTGTGCAAAGCTCTATGAGGAAAGCCTGGAGTCCTGAGGGAAGGCAGAACAGAGCTGTTTAACCAGGTCTTACATGTAAAGGAAAGACTAGGGGACACTGCTCAGGGAGGTCTTAAGCAGATGATGCTGGAGCCTTATTGTGAAGGAAACATCACAGCTTTCTGACTGATAATTTAGACTCTGGGATGAGACTGTATTAAATCCCACTTGACCACTCACTAACTGAAACCCTGGGTAAGTTCCCCTGTATGCCTAAATATAAGGCTTCCCTGGTAGCTCAGCAGGAAAGAGTCTGCCTGCCAATTCAGGAGATTTGGGTTCAATCCCTGGGTTAGGAAGATCACTTGGAGAAGGAAATGGCAACCTATTCTAGTATTCTTCCCTGGGAAATCCCATGGACAGAGGAGCCTGGTGGGCTGTAGTCCTTGGGGTCACAAAGAGTTGAACGTGACTTAGCAACTAAACAACAAAAACAACTTGTTCCTTCACCCTATCCTATCCCCCAAAAATGATCTCAGCAGAAAGGGAATGTCTTAGTCTTTGGGTTTCTATAACAAAAATTCCAAGCTTGTAAACAACAGAAATATAATCCCACAGTCCTGGAGGCTGGAAGTCTGAGATTAGAGTACAAGCGTGGTCACAAGAGGGCCCTCTTCCAGGTGACAAACTTCTCTTTGTGTCTTCATGTGGTATGAGGGGCTAGTGAGTTTAGTGGCGTCTCTTTTCCAAGAGCACTAATCCCATTCATAAGGGGTCCACCCTCATGATCTAAGCTCCCACCCCCAAAAGGCCAATTTCCTAATACCATCCCATTGGAATTAGAATTTCAACAAATCAGTTTGGGGTGGAGGGACACATGCAGACCATAGCAGGGGATGACTCTATATTCAACTCCTTGTAGAAGTTAGTGTTTTATTTTGAAAAAGATATATTAACTTGCAATAATATTACTTGATTTGATATACGATACCTTGGAAAAAAGAAAGCACTCACCCACAGTCACACAAATAGAGATGGCTGGAGGCAGAATTGACCCTTTCTCTATCACTCACCTCTTAGCTACTAACCATACCATTCTTCTTTCCTAACTGGCTTTTCCCTCCACTGGAGCCCATTTCTGAACAGTATTTCTGACATAGGGGACTTTGCCTTTCTTGTGTAGTTTTGGCTCAGCCTGTACCTTCAGCCTCCCAAGTATCTCCCAAGGTCTCAGGCAAGGACTCCTTGCCTCCAGACATGTGGCCCTGGGGAGGTCCTCTTGTGATCTAGCTCTTCTGCTGGTTGGAGCTGGACTCAGACTTTTCCTGAGTCAGATATACCCGAGTCTGAGGATGACCTCACATCTGTAGGAGCAGCCAACATTGTAGACCCGGTCTTTCTTCCTTTAGTCATGCCAACAGCCTGAGATGATTTACTCTGGGTAAGTGTGCACAGGAAGCTAAACTCAAATTGGGAACAGCTTAGTTGGTTAGTATCCATATAAGCACTGAATACTCAATCAGAGGTGATTCCCTTCTATGTAACACAGCAGCCAGTGCTTGATTCATTCCACCACCTATACAAATGAGAACCAATAACTAGGGGATTCCTGGACATTTCCCCTACCCCTGAGTTTCCAGAGTTGCCCTGATGTCACTGGCCCTGCTAGTTTTCCTACCTTGGTGGTTGTTTTTTAGTTATTAAGTCATGTCTGACTCTTTGGAAACCCATGGACTGTAGCCTACAAGGCTTCTCTGTCCATGGGATTCTCCAGGCAAGAATACTGGAGTGGGTTGCTGTGCCCTTCTCCAGGGGAATCTTCTGGAACCAGGGACTGAACCCACATCTCCTGCGTCTCCTGCATTGGCAGGAGGATTCTTTACCACTGAGCCAGCTGGGAAGCCCTTTCCTACCCTTACTTGTCCCTGAATCCACTTGGGCCTTCTCTCAAACACTATTAGAGTATGATTTGGGGTTCCATCCAAGGATGGTAGACCCAACTTCTAGACTGCCGTGCTTTATCTTACCCAGAAGTACTGTGTTGTATTAAGAGACCTGATATTTACCTTCTCTGTTACCCTGAGACCTGGAATGCCTTCACTTATAAAATATGCAAAAATAAGTTGAGGTTCTAGGAAGACCACATGCTGGAGAGGCAGCCTAAAGGCATGAAAAGAGCCCTGGTCTGGGAGTCTAAAGATAGGAACTGAAGTCCTAGTTCTGCTGCTGAGGAGCTGTGTGAACTTAAATAGTTTCTGCTGTCCTTCCTGCTGCCTCAGCAGTTGAAATCCTGAAAGTTGGCTATACTAGATCAGATGTTAATATGCATAGGAATCACCTCAGAATCTGTTAAAGTGCAGAATTTGATTCAGCAGACCCAAGGTTAGTCTGAGACTCTGCATTTCTCAAAAGTTTTAGTGAAGCTGATAGACTAGGGAATATAGTTGAAGTGAGAATCTGTTTCAGAAGTTCCCTCCTATGTTCTACAAGCATCATACTCTTTTGAGTGACAAGAATTATGTTTCTGAGTGTTTTGGCTATATCTTTACACACACCATTTGTTAAATTACATATGTAATACCGATGGTTAAAAATTCAAACAATACAGAATATAAAAACAGAGGGTGTGGAAGTGCCCTGGTAAGTGAGCCCCCCAAAAGAACCATTGTTAATGATGTAAAGTATTTAAGAATCTAACCACCTGCCAAAAGTCATGCTCAGCTGTCCTGATCATGAATAGGAGTCTTTTGGGGAAAGGATCTGGTTTTTTCTTCAGCTCAAAGTCATTGCAGCCACTCAGTGTGGTGGGTGGCGAGGTAATGCATTTGGGCTGATTATGTGGAGGAGCTTCCCTGGTGGCTCAGAGGTTAAAGCATCTGCTTGCAATGTGGGAGACCTGGGTTCAATCCCCAGGTCTGGAAGATCCCCTGGAGAAGGAAATGGCAACCCACTCCAGTATTCTTGCCTGGAGAATCCCATGGATGGAGGAGACTGGTGGGCTATAGTCCACGGGTCGCAAAGAGTCAGACACGACTGAGTGACTTCACTTCACTTGGAGGAGCAGGTTTCTGGGTGTTGTCTTCTCAGGTGGGGATCTAGAGTTCATGGTAACATCAGCAAGGGATCTTCACAGAGATAAGGGAGGGAGAATGAAAACACAGAGAACTAGAAATTTGGTCACCGGGGGCTTTCTAAATAGGGGCTTTCTTCTCCTTAATTTCTCTGTGGGGGCATTGCTAAGTTATTGGGAGGAAAATTTGGCATATATTTTCTCTGAAAAATGCCCTGTGACATCAAAGAGTGGTCTCATGGAACCCAAAGAAGATAAGAATTTTCTTCAGTAGTAGACACAGGGCCAATTTGTCCTGGCTGTCTAGAGCAGAATCCTCGTAGTCCAGAGGCATCCACAAGAGGGGAAGGTTTTTAGCTTCTGCCTCCACAAGCATGCAGATGAGACAGACAGAGGCAAATTCTGGCTTTGCTGCTGGATTAAGTGCAACTGCTGAGACAACAGGTTCCCCAGTTACCCTCAGGAGTGCATTCAAAGTATTCAAGATGGCTGGGTACGTCTCTTCTTCTCCAATCCCTTCCCTTCTGCCCGTTCTTCCTCTCATGAGGGAGTCTTGATGCACTTACAGAAGCAGTTTCCTTTAATGATCCAAGCTCTTTCTAGCCTCTGGACTTTTCTAGGTTGTGCCCTCTTCCTGGAACACACCGCTGGCCCTATCATCCCCTCCCACAACCCTCACTAACTTCCCTTCCCTCCTTTCCCTTCCCCTGATGAACTAGGATGGCTCTTCTTTCTGCTGGCATCTTATACCATGCCTAGAGTAACACTTCCTACACACTATAATTTTTTGTCTCCCATGGTAGACTGAAAATCCTTGAGGACAGATACACTATTCTAGTTAAGGTTTTTTCTCCTATAGCATCAAATATTTGTTAAATGAATGGATGAAATTTAACTTAATCAGTTCAGTCGCTCAGTCCTGTCCGACTCTTTGCTACCCCATGAATCACAGCGCGCCAGCCCTCCCTGTCTGTCACCAAATGCCAGAGTCTACCCAGACTCATGTCCATTGAGTGATGCCATCCAACCATCTCATCCTCTGTCATCTCCTTCTCCTCCTGCCCTCAATCTTTCCCAGCATCAGGGTCTTTTCCAATGAGTCAGCTCTTCGCATGAGGTGGCCAAAGTATTGGAGTTTCAGCTTCAACATCAGTCCTTCCAACGAATACCCAGGACTGATCTCCTTTAGGGTGAACTGGTTGGATCTCCTTGCAGTCCAAGGGACTCTCAAGAGTCTTCTCCAACACCACAGTTCAAAAGCATCAATTCTTCAGCGCTCAGCTTTCTTTATAGTCCCAACTCTCACATCCATACATGACCACTGGAAAAACCATAGCCTTGACTAGATGGACCTTTGTTGGCAAAGTAATGTCTCTACTTTTGACTATGCTGTCTAGGTTGGTCATAACTTTCCTTCCAAGGAGTAAGAGTCTTTTAATTTCATGGCTGCAGCCACCATCTGCAGTGATTTTGGAGCCCCCCAAAATAAAGTCTGTCACTGTTTCCCCATCTATTTGCCATGAAGTGGTGGGACTGGATGCCATGATCTTAGTTTTCTGAATGTTGAGCTTTAAGCCAACTTTTTCACTCTCCTCTTTCACTTTCATCAAGAGGCTCTTTAGTTCTTCTTCACTTTCTGCCATAAGTGTCATCTGCATATCCAAGGTTATTGATATTTCTCCTGGCAATCTTGATTCCAGCTTGTGCTTCATCCAGCCTAGCATTTCTAATGATGTACTCTGCATATAAGTTAAATAAGCAGGGTGACAATATACAGCCTTGACGTAGTCTTTTTCCTATTTGGAACCAGTCTGTTGTTCTGTATCCAATTCTAACTGTTGCTTTCTGACCTGCATACAGGTTTCTCAAGAGGGAGAATTAAAATGATAATTACTAATATGCTTACCTGAATTAACTTTTGGTTGAGGGTTTTCCAATAAAGATATGGTCACTAATGCATTTGCTTTGTGCCCAAATTTTTAGAAGACAGTATGGTGTAGTGTAAGAGGCTGGACAAGAGATAAAAGGGACCCAAGTCTATCTTTTATATGTTGTATATCTTTAGGTTGGTGCTTGGCTTTTCTGGGAACCATTATCTTCCACAGGGAAAGTATGATTCCTATCATTTTCAGAAGATTAAATGAGATACTAGGCTCAATTAAAAACAAACAAATGAAAAACTACAGTGAGATACACAAATATCAGCTATTATAATGGAACATTTAAGAAAATTAAAAATTTATTCTTTATGATTGGCTTCACAGGTGGCACTAGTAGTAAAGAATCCACTTGCCAATGCAGGAGACACAAGAGATGCAGGTTCAATCCCTGGGTGGGGAAGATCCCCTGGAGTAGAAAATGACAACCTACTCTCGTATCCTTGCCTGGAAAATTCCATGGACAGGCTGCAGTCCATGGTGTTGCAAAGAGTTGGACGTGACTGAGCACGCACGCACACACACACACACACACACACACACACCCTTTATGATACCAAATGATTGTCACCAGTGTTAGGGATGGCTCTGTGTCTGTCGTGAAGGTATTGTCTCTGGTTTGCAGCCCCTCATCCCCCTCCCCACACGTCAGTTCTCTGTTTTGAGACACTGGATTGGCACTCTCCAAACCAAATGCCTCCTCTGCCAACAGCTCACTTTTTAGGCTCTGCCGATACAGAATTCTGGTAATTGTTGTTCAACCACTCAGTCATGTCTGACTCTTTGCAACCCCGCGGACTGCAGCGCACTAGGCTTTCCTGTCCATCACCATCTCCCGGAGTTTGCTCAAACTTATGTCCAGTGAATCGGTTATGCTATCCAATATCTCATCCTCTGTTGACCCCATTCTCCCCCTGCTTTCAATCTTCCCCAGCATCAGAGTCTTTTCCAATGAATAAGGTCTTTTCCAGTGACTCAGCTTTTTGTATCAGGTGGCCAAAGTATTGGAGTTTCAGCTTCAGCATCAGTCCTTCCAATGAACATTCAGGATTGATTTCCTTTAGGACTGACTAGTTTGATCTCCTTGTTGTCCAAGGGACTGTCAAGAGTCTTCTCCAGCACCACAGTTTGAAAGCGTCAATTCTTCAGTGCTCAACCTTCCCTAAGGTTCAGCTCTCACATCCATATATGGCTACTGAAAAAACCATAGCTTTGACTATACTGACCTTTATCAGCAAAGTACTGTATAGGGGATCCTAGAGAGAATCCTAACCCTAACCCTAACCCCAGCCTGGCAGAGGAAGGAGAGACTTGCTCCTTCCTGTTTTCTTCCTGTTCCTGCCAGTGTTAACACTTACCTTTCCTCTTCTCCTCCCCGTCTCTGGGCAGGGCAGCAGCAATTCCTTCCAGCTGAAGCCAGGCAGGAGTTTTCCAATTCTTGGAGAATTAGCCTCACTGCATCCGCCCAGGAACATCAGCACTAGCTGTTGGCACCCACAGGTCTGGGTTGCAGCAACACAGAGCTCCTCCTCCAAGCTCGAGACCTCAGTCCCAGTCGAGCAACACCCGCTTTCTGTTTCAGTCCTCATTCAGCCCCACATTCAAGTTTCTACGTTTTGATATTTCCAGCCTCTTCCTTCATTTCCCCAGTGTTGGTGGTAGTAGTTGCTTTCTGCAGTCTTTACCTGCTGTTACTCTTTTCTTTCTGTCTTAGTTTTTTTAACACCTAGTTAACAGTTCTTTGTATGAAGTTCTCTCTGTTAACATAGCTGGTGTGCTTTTGTCTCCCAACTGTATCCTAAGAAGCTCTCAGGAGATCTGAGCTGTGGTACAATCACCTTGGCCTGTATGTTCTGTCAGATGATATAATGTTGGAGTTAACAGGCTAGGAAAATCTTCATTGTGAATCTTGCAGCATTTTCCAGGGAGAAGCACCATGCAGGTTCTGGGATTCTGACAAAAGACCATGTCGCTGCACAGGGAATTATAAAAATAAGCCATCAGCCTAAATTTGGCTGAAAAAAATGAGAGCCGCAAAGTGAAAATGACAAGAAATGACACAAACAAGAAACATCATGCCCATGATAGTCCAGATTATTCAGGAGATGGCTTAACCATCCCTAGGAAGCTGGCTTACTTAGACCAAACAGTGAGCACATAGTAGGTGTTTAAAAAAATAAAAGCAGATGGTAAAGAATCGACTTGCAACACAGGACACCCAGGTTCAATCCCTGGGTGAGGAAGATCCCCTGGAGAAGGGCATGGCAACCCACTCAAGTATTCTCATCTGAAGAATCCCATGGACAGAGGAGCCTGGTGGGCTCCAGGTCCCTAGGGTCACAAAAAGTCAGACATGACTGAGCAACTAACACTTTCACTTTAGTAAAAGAGTGGGCATTTTTTTTAGTTGTCTAATGTCAGAGAGTTCTTTTCATATTGGAATAGGAGCATGACTTTGTCTCCAAAAAGAAAGATTTTTCCTTTTTCCTCAGCAGACGACTAGAACAGGGTTTCCCAGCATCTCTCCCACATTGTGGTACATGCAGGTCAGAATCTTGGGTTAAATAAGATGAGGGTCAGAACCTAGATGCTGCCGCTTATGGATAAAAACCCCAGGTCCAGCTATCACCAAAATACTGTCCAAAAACTTTCTTTCAATTTCAAGGTTTTTCATTTCATTTCACTTTTCATTTTCATGAAGAACTTTATGGAAGAACATATTCAACTAGCTGAACAAAATTTTGCCCAACCCAGCAGATATCTTATTGATGGAGAAGTTCTGTCTGAGACCATGAGCAACTCACCAGCATCAGAGGCTTCAGCCCTTGACCTCAGGTCTTGAGGGAAGGATGCCTACATGAAGGGTCAATTAGACATCACCACCACTCCTGAGCAGTTGTAGTATTAGATACAAAATGCAACACCTTCACTTTGGAGGGCCTATCCCAAGCTTGCCCTGGACCACTAGATGTCTATCAATTTCACTGTAAGTAACTGATCCCTGAATCTTTGCAGGGTTGATTTGCTCCCCTTTGACACACATGTGTCTTACCAAGGTCTCTAGCCTACTGGCCACTGCTTGTCCATCATATCCAATCAACATGATAGGATTGCTGTAATGGATTAGTGTCCCGTCTCTCAGGTTACATTACAGTGGAGGCCAGGAGAATTCCCAGGTCGTGGGTGCTAGTGGTAAAGAATCTACCTGCCAGTGCAGGAGATGCCAGAGATGCAGGTTCGATCCCTGGGTCAGGAAGATCCCCTGGAGAAAGAAATGGCAACCCACTCCAGTATTCTTGCCTGGAGAAGCCCATGGACAGAGGAGCCTTGTGGGCTATAGTCCATGGGGTTGAACTGTAGAGTTGGACACGACTAACTGACTAAGCACAGGAGAAATTCACATAGTCCTGAGAAAAATGAATACTATTATCTGTCCCATGAGAATACAGATTGTTTCTGATTCTCTTTTTAAGTTGAAAGGAAAAAATGCACTCACCAAATCGATGGTGGTATACTGTATCCCTGAGGTCTTATCAGTCAGTTCTGGCCCGAAGGCCGTGTCTGGCATAGCTGCTGCACTCAGGGCTGCTACTTATGGAGTCTGCAGTACTCTTCAGAATTGATCAGCTTTCTGCAGGGTCTGTTCTGCAGGGTCTAGACTGGTAAATTACACAGGACCACCACTTCTGCAATTTTTAAATGTTTAATTGGGAGACTAATTCTCCACTCCCCCAGGATGTGATTGCTTTTGGTTTACTATCTTGGCTGAGGTGGGGAGCAGTTTCAGAGTAATTCCTTTTGCCTTCCTGCCATGGTAGCCCTTGATCACAATCCAGGGATCTGATGTGGGATTATTCCAATTGCTGAATATATAAATTCCAGTTGTATACTCAGGCTTCCCAGGCAGTGCAGTGGTAAAGAATCTGCCTGCCAATACAGGAGTCACAAGAGACTCAGGTTCAACCCCTAGGTTGCAAAGATCCCCTGGGGGTGGAAATGACAACCTGCTCCAGTATTCTTGCCTGGAAAATTCCACAGAGCCTGGTGGGCTACTGTCCAAGGGGTCACAAAGAGTTGGAAACAACTGAGCAACTGAGCACACACAATTATATACTCGTGAACTGAGAAAATGACCACAGGTCAGTCCAGGGGCCCGCTGGGCTTCCTATGAGTCAGATGTTAGACAGAATTTCATTTATTACCTGTCTCCTATAGACATGGCTGGCTACATAATATGCAGAGCCCAGTAAAAATGAAAATGCAGGGCCCCTTGTTCAAAAAGCAAAAAAAAAAAAAAGTGTCATTCATGATACACACAAAGATCTTCCTTTCTTCTGTGTGTTGTCTCAAATTGTTATGGTGTTTTTATTTGCTATTTAAGGTATAAATAAAAATTTGAATGATTAGCATTAATTTTATCATCCATTGTGCCAGCTTTCAATGTAAATATCAGAGTGAACTTGTAGACAGAATCACCAAAACTACTTATTTGTATTTCATAGCTTGTCCCTAAGGGTGCTTCAAGATGGCTTCAACAGACAAATACAAGCCAGACTCATGAAGGTTAGAATGAGAAAAAAGGATCCCTGCAGACACAGAACCAGACAGTACAAGCTTTGTGGGTATGGAGATACTTGCAGTGTGAGTACAAGCCAGCCTTCAAAGTAGGGCACACTGGCCTGATATCTCCAAGGGCTCCTCTCGCCAGCCACTGGACTGATGCACCATGTCTAATAACGAATAGAGTATGAGAAGGTTGGGGCTTCCCTGGTAGCTCAGCTGGTTAAGAATCCACCTGCAATGCAGGAGACCTGGGTTCAATCCTTGAGTTGGGAAGATCCCCTCGAGGAGGGCATGGCAGCCCATTCCAGTATTCTTGCCTGGAGAATCCCATGAACAGAGGAGCGTGGGGGGATATAGTCCACGTGGTCTCAAAGAGTCAGACATGACTGAGTGACTAAGCCCAGCACAGCACATGAGGATGTTGAGCTGGGTGTCTTCACATCCCAAGACCCACCATCCCAGCTCATGGCACACAGGCCACCCCCAAGGATTTTTAAACCTCTGCCCCAGGACATGCAGTATGCTTGGTACCAAGATCAGGGGTGAGCAAGGCACACCTTTGGCCTGTCACCCACCAGGTATACTGTGGTGTTGCCAGCCCAAGGCAGTGGCGGCTGCTTCCATGCCCTTCTCTGAGATGCTCTGTGATGCTGTGAGCGGACCCTTCCTCTGCCTGTGTCCAGGTCTCTCCCCGGTTGGAGGAGAGCAGTGATTGCAGGACATGGAGAAGGAGTCTGGGTGGGCCCTGGAGGACAAGCAGCAGGTGACAGAGAACTTGTCCTGGGAAGGCAGTGGTGGGTGAGGGCCATGCTGGTTTCCCCTGTGTCATTAGACATTGCTTACAAAACAAAATCAAAGATAAAATTAAGAGTGTCAAAGCAGCAATCCCAGAGTGTGTAGGCCCTTTTGAGTATGGCTATGCTGGTCACATGGCCAGTATGAGAGGCCCCACCTATGGGTGGGGCCATATAGCCCCCACTATAACAGGGGGCTGTGATGGTGCTTTGGACCTCTGGATATTGATGTTACTCAGACCCTGTAATCAGTAATCCTACACATGCTGATACTCCCGTTTTCCCCAGAATAGTCACCTATATGCATGAGCATAGGTCCATTTAAGAAGGGACTGAGGAGAGCATCACAGTATGTGTTTGTCACGGTCCTCCAGGGTTTTTCTTCCAAGGTTACAGCCATCTCTGCACCAGTGAGCTCTGGATCTGAAAAAGGGCTCAGGTATGAAACTGAACAAAGATCATGGCTTTTTATTAGGGGGATCGCCCTCAACCTCCTAGCCCTCCATGTTTGTTTTTCTTTGTAATAGATGTTAGGCATTATCCTTGTTAAATCTCCATTAATTTTGCCCCTGGGGACATCATGTGCTATTAACCATCTCCTCAGCTTTCCCTGGGTCAGTCTCTCTTGGTTGCCCCTCTGACCTTGCTGGTCATTATAGCAATTGTGGTCTCCTGATTTCTGGTGGTTAAGCACCACCACCTGGCCTCCTTTATTTGGGTGGGTGGGTGAGGCGCCAACCCCCAGGGCGATTAAAGAGCCCATCTCTGTGATGATCTCTCTGGCCATCATCCATGGCCTGCAGAGGAGGTCACCTCTGAACTTAGCAATCCTGTGCTCCTCTCACCAGTGTGTTCCTGGTGGCCTTGGGGAACAGCGCGTCTTCAGGTGGACATTATGGCCTTATATATTATGTTAATTATAGTGTGTTTCCTCTCTCTGCCTCTCTACTTCCTCTTCCATTTGCTGGGATGCTTCAGGCAGTTTCATTTCCCTGACAGCTGCCCATCTGTTTTTCCAGGCTTCTAACAGCCATCCCTGGAGAAGGCAATGGCACCCCACTCCAGTACTCTTGCCTGGAAAATCCCATGGACAGAGGAGCCTGGTAGGCTGCAGTCCATGGGGTTGCAAAGCGTCAGACACGACTGAGCGACTGAGCGACTTCACTTTTCACTTTCATGCATTGGAGAAGGAAATGGCAACCCACTCCAGGGTTCTTGCCTAGAGAATCCCAGGGATGGGGGAGCCTGGTGGGCTGCCATCTATGGGGTCGCACAGAGTCGAACACGACTGAAGCGACTTAGCAGCAGCAGCAGCAGTAGCAGCAACAGGCATCCCTATGGTGAGTTTGCCCCATTCTGGGGTCCTTCCTGGAATGTTAAGACCCATGTCCCCTAAACGTTCCCCTGAGTCAATGAATTCTTGGTTTATTACTTTCTTCATCAAGCATCCTCAAAATCTAATCCCAGCAGTAGTCTCTTGCCTCCTATTGGTGTTTAACAGCTCACTCTTGCAACTCTTTAAGTGTGTGGTCTCCTTCCACTCTTACTAAAGCCAACACACCTCCAGCTGGATTATGTGGAGATCTAACCATAGGTACTGGCTTAGAAGTGAGCAGAGTCAACACATTCAGGGGGACCCATCCGGATGTCCCTGTCCCATACTTCAGGCTCCCAGGTTTTCATACCAGGACACTGTCCTTGACATCACAGCCCTTCCTTGACCAGACATTCAAGCATCTCTGGAGCCCTGCAGGTGTCACAGGTAGGGCTTCAGCATGTCCTTCAGCCGGGGTTGCCCTTCGGTCACAGGTGATACAGGCCTGTCTACAAGCTGATGACCTTGCTACTTGGACACCAGCTGCTTATTAAATGCCATCTCTCAGTATCTTTCTTTGGGGTGTTAATACAACTTAGGAGTAACCAGCCAACTTCCTGGTCTTTTAGGCACTATACCCCCCTATTTGTCACATGTTTACATCATCAAACCTGCCGCAGCATTTCCCATCACCAGGACATTTTCCCAGGTCACCAGTGGTGAAATCCTCTCCGTGAGGCCACGGCCTGAGTGCAGGGACCACCTGTGCCTCACCTGTCAGCCACGACTGTGTCCCCCTCCTTGGCCGTGTGGGAGACAAGCTCATTGCAACTCCCCATTTTACTGTCTGTTTCTTTGGACCACTCTCAGTGCTGCGTACACTGTTCTGGGTCCTCTGAGAAGCCGACACAAATCTATATGTGTGAGAAATGTATTAGGGAAATTTAACACTTGAGAGAAAATGAAGAAGGAGCTGGGGGATCCCAGGAAGGCTGGTATGACTCTGAATGAAGAAGAGAAAAGGGAAGAAAGGAAAGTTGGGTGGAAGTGTCTTAGACTTCAGAGCAGTCCCAAGGGAAGTTTGGCAGAGTTGTTGGGAGTCCTGAGCCAGTGCTGCCCATCAGAGGAGTCCTCTGCCTTCTGCTCACAACCAGCCTATCCTAGTGTGTATCTCAGCACCCGGGTGCAGGCAGTCACGGGCTGAGGGCAGCTGGTGGGAACAGGGCTCTGGTGCTAATACAAGTAACGGATTTCAGAGCCCAGGGGTGAGGGCTGTTAGGCTCATGCGGTCAGTGCTCTGGGAAGCCCAGTGTCATGCTCATGCTCAGCTTCTCACTTGTGTCTGACTCTTTGCAACCTCATGGACTGTAGCCTGTCCTTCGAATTTTCCAGGCAGGAATACTGGAGTGGGTTGCCATTTCCTATTCCGGGGGATCTTCCCAACCCAGGGATAGTACCCACATCTCTTGTGCGGACTCTTGACCCCATTCACCACCTGGGAAGCCCCTCTGCGTCAGTAGCTGAACTCAGAGTATTGTAGAATGAAGCCTCGTCCACATTTCCAAAGAGTGGGGAGTAAAAAGCCCACTAAGTTCTTGTGTACTATTCATACAGAAGTGACCATGGTCTCCATAATATTTTAGCCAACCCACATATCTTTAAAATAATTCATTGAAACCTACCTCTAACATCTATTGTGCTCATTAACGAAACTTTTGACATTAAATGGAGTGAAATATAACTGAAATGCTGTCTCTGAAGTGTGATCCCTTGATTAAATAGCTGCCTGGAGTATGTTATCCTGCTTAGGGTAGCAGGACATCCCAGGGTATAAATTAAAATAAACTAACACAGACTTGCAGAGCTCACTGAATCTACAGGGAATTATATTAAAGCAGATTGAAGATAATACTTATATCTGGAAGAAAATAGGAGAACAGAGGAAAATGGTGAAAATCTTAGAAATATTGAACTAATTCACATATAACCCTGAGAACCCCACAATGAATGGCTGACATGTTATTATCATCTAACTATATTGCAACTTTATAGAGTTTTATAGTATTAAGGAAAAGAAGCCTTAGATGCTGTGGAAAAATTAGGATTTTCTCATTTCTCTTTGCCAGCACATGAACAGAAGCAAGCAGAGAATAAAGAGGGAACTTGCCATATTAGGAAAAGAGGGCTGAACCTTTTCGTGTGCTTAACTTATCCAGGATGTGTATGGACAAGTGGCTGAATGAGGTGAGCACTGGAAAGGAAGGCTGCACCCCTGACTCTGTGCATAGGTGGTGTGTCAGAGGTGGAGAGCTGGGGAAACACCAATCCTTTCAGGTGGAACTTCTGATTGATCAGCATCTGTGTGTCAACATAATGATGAATATTTACATAAGGCTTTGCAATTTATAAAGCTCTTCCCCACAATACATTGTCTCATTTAATCCTCATAACCCTATAAAGCAAACAATATTGTTGTCCCCATTTCCTAGATGGAGAATATGACTCAGAGACAAAGTGAGCTTCCTAAGGTATATATGGTCAATCCCTGCAAAGCCTGAATTGCTCACCTGCCCCGCCATTCTCCAGGATCCCAGAGCCACATTCATCTCTCATGTGCCACCACTAGTTAACACTGAGGACACACATGGGGTTAGAACACACTTGGGGCTTCCCTGTAGCTCAGATGGTAAATAATCTGCCTGCAATGCAGGAGACCTGAGTTCAATCCCTAGGTCAAGAAGATCCCCTGGAGAAGGAAGTGGCAACCCACTCCAGTATTCTGGCTTGGAGAATCCCATGGACAGAGGAGTCTGGTGGGCTACAGGCTATGGGGTCACAAAGAGTCAGACATGACTGAACGACTATCACCCACACACCGTGCTCCCAAAGAGCTTTCCTCCATAAGAATTCCTTGGGAATATGTCACACTGCCAGAAACTCTGAGAAGATACAGAGAAAGCATGCATTATGACCTTTTCCCTGGAAGACTTTACACTCTAAAGGGTTTTTGTTGGGGAGTGGGTATCTGTTTTTGTTTTTACTTTTTGTTATGGATCAATTTTAGGTTTATAGAAGACTTGCAAACATGATACAGATTCGCACATAACCTTCACCTAGCTTCCCCTGATGTTACATAACCAAAATACATCTGTCAGCCCTAGGAAATTAACACTAGTCCATTACTATTAACTGGACTATAGATGTGACTCAGATTTATACAGTTTTCCAGCCTATGTCCTTCTTCCTGCTCCAGGATTCAATCTATGAGGCAGACTCCTTAGTCTCCTCCAATCTGTGATGGTTCCTCTCTACTTCTTTGCCTTTCTTAACTTTGATCTTGATACTGATCGAGTATTTTGCAGAATGTTTTTCAATTTGTGTTTGTCTGATGTTTCTCTCAAGATTAGACTGAGGTTATGGATTTGAGGAAAGGATACACGTAAATGATGTGCCATCTCATCACATCCTATCAGTGGGTACATTGTGTCAACATGACTTATCCCGGGTAATGCTAACCTGGAACACTTAGATAAGGTGGTGTCTGGCAGGTTTCACTATTGCAAGTTGCTGTTTTTTTACCCCAATACTCTAGTCATTGGAAATGAATTAGTCACTAAGTCTAAGCTACACTCAAGAGTTAGCAGGGAATTACATTTCACCTCTGGACAGAGGAGTATCAAGGAGTTTAGGACATATGTTAAAACCAACACGGTAATTAATACATAATTAGGGGAAGGTGGTTTGAACCTATGCAAAATATCTTTTTTCCTTAAGGGTTCACCCATTAATTTTAGCCTTCATCAGTGAATCTTGCCCGAGGCAATTATTACTGTGCTGTTCTCATGGTGATTTTCTGCTTCTCTCATTTCTTTTATACTCATTATTGGAAATGGTCTGTAAAGAAAATTGACCCACCCCAACTTGTTTATTTATTCAGTCAATCATTTATCACAGTATGGACTCATGGGTATTTATTTTATTGTGTTCAATACAATACAGTTTATTTTTTGTGTGCAATTCAACACAATTGCTATTTGTTGTTGTTGTGCCTCAAATCATTCTAGCCTTGGGCACTGAGAGTTCTTTTCAGTTTGATTCCAGTGCCCTTTTGACATTCTCCATCCATTTTTGGAGTAGTTTAGAACACTTTTTTGCCCTTGTATGATACTCCAGGCTTACTGGGTAATCCCAATTTCTTTTATTGGAGAATGGTATATAAAAACCAAGCCCTGGGCATTTAAGTTGTGCTTGTTGCTCTTGGAATGTCATTGCTTCTGGGCCCTTTCAGTGGGCAGTACCTATTCTAATCTACATATACATGCATCTCTACCCATGTGTTTATTCATTAAACTAAATGAGGGTTATTCTGATGTCTCCAGCTCCAACCCGGCACTCCACTTTTGCTTATTTGTTATTTCTTTCTCCAACACTGAAAGCACAAAAATGAAAGTGAAAGTGAAGTCACTCAGTTGTGTCCGACTCTTTGCGACCCCATGGACTGTAAACTACCAGGCTCCTCCATCCATGGGATTTTCCAGGCAAGAATACTGGAGTGGGTTGCCATTTCCTTCTCCAGGAGTTCTTCCCAACCCAGGGATTGAACCCAGGTCTCCTGCATTACAGGCAGATGCTTTACTGTCTGAGCCACCAGAGAAGTACCTCAAAAGCACAAAGGAGCTGTTTAAGTTGGAAAGAGATTCTACATATTAAGGGACGATGAACTCTCTGCATGGAAGAAAGATGAAGCAAAACAGGAGACCAGAGAACCCATCTGTGGGGCTACAGGCTACCCTATTGAATAGGAGAGATTTGCCCAGACTTCAGACTCTTTGGAAATATTAAAGAGCTTTCATGGGGGGAAAATCCCCAATTAATTAAAAGCATTTACTCTGAGATCATCTTCTACGTCTTGCTTCTCCATTCCCTCCCATCACTAGAGCAGCCCCAAGTAAATAGCAGAGTCTTCTTTCTATGCCCTGGGTTAGAATTCCATCTGTACAACCTCCTTATTTTGTAGGGGAGAGTACCTGAAGCTCAGAGAGGGGAGGATCTCACCCAAAGTCACACAGCAGGTCAGCAGTAGAGCCAGAAGAAGAGCTCAGGTCTCCAAACATCCAGACCAGTGCTCTTCTGAACTGCAGAATATGGCAGGAGCGGGAGACGTCCACTGTACTTGTGGAGTACAGAACTCCTTGCTTAATTTTGACAAGGGTCTTCAGCTGCTGGGATAAAAACGGACACTTTGTTGAGTGCAGCTTTAGTGGCAGGCATTAAGTGTCAGTATCTCCTTGAACGTGGTAACCCTATGACATAGATGTGACTAGCAGATTAGCAAACTGAAAATGGAAAAGTTCATAAACTCACCCCAAATCATGATGGGACCAAGGTGGGATGCAGGCCTGAGACTGTGCATTAAATGCCGACTCCTGACTTGCAGACCTGCTTGGTGCTGAGCTGCAGAAGCTGCCTTAACTGTCCCACAGGAGGAGGGGTGTATGTCTCCATCATTGCTGGGGGTAAGCAAGCACTGGCCTGGAAATGGCTAATTATGAGAACAACCAGAAATGCCTTGTAAAGTGGCCACATGGAGGCAGAAATACTTGGAGAAGTTGTGCAAGCATTCTGCATGCTGCCCTGTCTTCTTCCTTCTCCTCCTCTTAGTCGTCTTCTCTCTCTCTTTGTCTCTTTCTCTCTCACACACACGCACCATACACACATTTCCTCCCATATTATTGTGACTCTCGGCTCTGCATCCTTAGTAGGTCATGGAAGAAAACCATCCTTGTTGGTGCAGGACTATGAACCGAGCAAGGGCTTGGGAGCCTCGATGATCTGGGCTTCAATTCCAGGTCTGTTCTTTATGAACTGCCCCTCCGAGGGAGTTGTATGACCTGGGCAGATTGTGTGCTATGGTGCTTGTCACATCCAACTATTTGAGCCCCTGTAGACCATAGCCCACCTCTGTCCATGGGATTCTCCAGGCAAGAATACTGGAGATTGTTGCCGTGCCCTCCTTCAAGGGATCTTCTGGACCCAGGGATTGAACCTGCATCTCTTACGTTTCCTACATTGGCAGGCGGGTTCTTTTCCACTAGCGCCACCTGGGAAGCCTGGGCAAATTACACAGCATTTATAAATGAAATAATAATACCTAAACTGTAATGTTGGGCCTCCCTTGTGGCTCAGCTGGTGAATCTGTCTGCAATACAGGAGACCTGGGTTCAATCCCTGGGTCCAGAAGATCCCCTGGAGAAGGGAAAGGCTACCCACTCCAGTATTCTGGCCTGGAGAATTCCAGGCCATGGGATGGCAAAGAGTTGGACACAACTGAGCGACTAAGCACAGCACAGCACAACCTGTGATGTTAAAGCCAACAGGAAAATGTATCTTGAATTTCTCTGCTAGTCCCTCTCTTGTTCCCTTTCACAACTGCCATGTTGTTCCCAGGAATAATCTTATAAAAACATAAATCTGGTCATTAGAGCTTCTCCCCCAATATTATCAACAAATAAATGCCAAGTATTTCTCATTGCACTTAGAATAAAACCCCATCATCATGTAAGGGCCTCTGAGATCTGGCCTCTGCCTACCTCTCCACTCCCCTACCTCCCCAGACTCCTCTGCAGACCCTCTCTCTCCTCTGCCATCACCTAAGCAGAGACTCCTTCCTGCCAGGGACTCCTCACCTGCTGTTCCATCCCCCAGGGACTCCCCTTCCCCTCTTTTCACCTGGACTTCCCTGGTAGCTCAGCTGGTAAAGAATCCACCTGCAATGCAGGAGACCCGGTTCGATTCCTGAGTTGGACACGACTGAGCAACTAGGCACACAGCACACAATACCTACTTATCCTTTAAGTCTCAACTTGTCCTCCCAAGAGAGGCCTTCCCCGAATGTTCTGTTCAAACCCAGCCCCCTCTTTTATGGTCTGCTGCCCTTCCTTTTCCTTCAGAGTCCTTATCACCATTTATAATCGTGTGTTTGCTTATGTGATTCCTCATTCAGGGTCGGGTCTCCTCCCATCGGTGGAGAACAGAGAGTGCCTCTCCTTTCCTTTCTCTCTCTCCCTGGGGTCAGTCGCAGTGCCTGGGGCAAACCAGGCAGTCAAGAAATACATGGCGTCTGAAGGAATGAATGACAGAGTCCTGTGTAGCGCACAGGAGGGCACACAGTGTACCTTTAACAGATCTTCGTAGCCTCAGCCCGCCTCTTCCCCAGCCTGGTGGATGGACTAGAGCAGAGCTCTCGGCAGTGGGTGCAGTCTCTTCCTCATCCCAGGTCCCCAGCCCGGTGGGGCTGGCTGGGTGCAAAGCCCCAGAGGCCAAGGGCAGACCCTGCCACCCTCGAGAGCAGGAGCCGCCTGTCGGGAGTGGGCAAAGCCGCTGGGGAGCAGGGCCCCTGGGTCCTCATCAGGCTCAAGTCCTCCCTGTCCTTTCTCCCCACTGCAGAGAGCCCATGCCAGTGGAGCTTGGCTTGTTTTGTTGTACCCGCTGCTAGGCAACCGGCCTGTTTTTGCTTATTTACCTCCCCCGGGCCGTTTCACAACATTCTGTAATGGGCCCTGCTCTCTCTGCTGCACATCTGGTTTGGGTTTAGACTGTCAGAGTCCCCACTGCACAGCGAGCTAGTACTTTCCCCGAGTCACTGAGAGGGACCCTGCACTCTGGATGCCCAGCCTCCATAGTGTTGGGCCAGCCCGTAGAGCCCTTCACTTGCCCAGCCCTGACTCCCTTCTCCACCCTGAACCTCCTAGTCCTTGTTTTCAACAGTGGACACATTTCAAAGCCTGAGAGTAGGGACATGTTGAGAAGGAAAAGAATGATGGGGGTTCAAGAAAATCCTACAGTAGGAAGTAAGTTTACAGAGAATAAAGTCTGAGCCTTTATATAGGCGCTCATCTCCCTTGATCCACAGAGAGGGGAGTTGATTTGACCAAGGGGACACAGTTAGACAGGGGCAGACCCAAGACCAAGTTCCTTGGCCAGGAGCCTTCCCACCAAGATGACAACCTTAGGGATAGAGTGGGTTAAATTGGTTGTTATTAGGTTTGAATGAAATAGTAGGTTCATTCCTCTCTCCAACATACCCCAAAATTCCTGGTGGGGTTTCTGCAAAAGGACCAAAAAAGAACTGGCGATTTGGTGGATGTCACTAGAGAGAGAGAGTTTCTGATTTCTTTATCTACCTGCAGGGCCGGGGCAGGGACAGGTCAGTGACGAAGTGCTGCTTGGAAATAGACCGCTCTCTGTGTGCCTTTCTCACACTCAGAGTAAAACCCAAGGTTCTGACATGGCTTACAAGGCTCTACACGACCTCATCTTGTTACCTCGCTGACCTCACTCTCCCCTCCCCTGCCCTCCTATATTCAAGCCCAGTGATTGGTGCCAAGAAGAGCAAGAAGGCTTCCTTGGTGCAGAAGCAGCCAGCCACTGGGCAAAGCTGGATGAGTCAAGTGAGGACTGGATTTCTCACCTGTTTTCTCTGGCAGAGAACAAAACACTCAGACAAAATACACACTGTTTTATTTTTCTCTGCAGCACTTAACCTGCTCCTGACATATGGTTACACTTTTCCCACTAGAATGTAAACTTCTCGCAGGCAGGGTCTTTCTTCTGTTGATTGTTATGTCCTTGTCCCTGCAAGAGTTTTACATAAAAATTGGGCTTCAGAAGGGTTTGTTTGAATGAATGAATAAGTGAGTGAGTCTGTTTGTCCTCCTAAGCTTGTTCATATGGTGATATTCACTTACACCTACTTCTCACCTACAAATTGAAATGCTCTCTGAGGGCTTGGGCTCTCTATTCTCAGCTCTCTGTGATGCTCCACATCTCCTAACTTGTGGAGCACACACTTCCCCTCTGCCTGGAATGCCCCTCCCAGTCCAGCTCTGTATCTCCTGGTAGGGTCTGACCTGGTGACTTTTCATGCTGAGATGAACATTTGACGGTGTCTGGCTACCTCTCTGCAGCTTGCCATCATGATAATTATTACTTATTAGGCTGCTCCGGGGGCAGGAGGAGAAGGGGACGACCCAGGATGAGATGGCTGGATGGCATCACGGACTCGATGGACATGAGTCTGAGTGAACTCCGGGAGACGGTGATGGACAGAGAGGCCTGGCATGCTGTGATTCATGGGGTTGCAAAGAGTCGGACACGACTGAGCGACTGAACTGAACTGAACTGACTGAGGCTGCTCCATGTGGATTAATCAACGAGGAATAAGAGAACCAGATGACCAGGTGTGTAGCAATTGAGCAGTGGTCTTTGCCCTTGAAAGTTTTCTTCTGATTCTTTTTCAGGCTTACTTTGTCAGTTGTTGACCTTCAATATAGACCTCTTGTGGCACAAGAGTGCAGAGTGTATCAGTCACTCAGTTGTGTCTGACTCTTTGCGACCCCATGAATCGCAGCATGCCAGGCCTCTCTGTCATGTTCTGTAGCCTGTCAGCCTGTAGTCAGGCTTCTCTGACCATGGGATTCTCCAGGCAAGAATACTGGAATGGGTTGCCATTCCCTTCTCCAGGGGATCTTCCCGACCCAGGGATCAAACCCAGGTCTCCCGCATTGCAGGCAGGCTCTTTACAGTCTGAGCCATCAGGGAAGAGCACAGAATGATACGTAAAACAGAGCTCTTGATTTTTTTTTTTCTCAACCTTTCACCTTCCCCATTGACCCACAGTGAATGGCAACACCATCTGTTCAGTTTCTTAAGGCAAAAACTCAGGACGTGGCTACTGATCCAGACTGGATCCGTCATCTCCACCATACCGAGCCGCTGTCAAGCCCTACCAACTCTATACCTCCTGGCATATCTGAAAAGCATCATATTCTCTCCACCTCTGTGACTCCACCCTCGTCCAGATCCCCAGCATTCTTACCTGCCTTACTGGCTCTCTATTTCTACTCTTCACTGACTAGCAAGTGATTAGAATCAGGTTTCAAAAGAGAAGTTAGGTCATGTTGCTTCTTTCTTTAAAACTGCCCAAATGGCTTCCTGTTACACTTAGGGTCAGAACCTTATCCTTTCTTTACCTTGGCCTTAAAGTCTGCAATCTAGCCCCTGCTGACCTCTCCTACTTCAGTTCATCTCAATCCCTAATTCCCTTTTCTCACTGTGCCTCAGCCACACTAACCCTCTTTCTGTTCTTTGAATTAGTAAACTCATTCCAGTTTCAGGACTTCTGCACTGTCAATCACCTCTCCTTGGAATATTCTTCCTTCTAATCTTCACATGATTCCTCCAGCCACTTAAATCCTGATTTAAACAGCATGTCTTCAGAGAAGACTTCTCTGACCATTCAGTTTAGAATAACATGACTCCTCTCCCATATACATACTTTCTTACATTGTTTTAAGTTCTTTCGAACATGGACCACAAGATTTTCTATTGATATATATATTTTCTTGTATGTCGTCCCTGAATTAGAATGAACCAATGAGAATAGAAACCACTGTGACCCCAGCACCTAGAATAGGGCCCGACACATAATAGACACTCAGAATGTTTCTTGAATGACTGAATGAATGAATCCATGGTAGCCTGAACATGGACTGAGAGTCAGGCGTCCTGTGTTCAACTGTAACCTGGCTGTTTTCACGTTACATGACTTTGAACTTGTCATGTATCACTCTGGGCTTCAATCTCCACATCTGTAAAGTGAGTTCCGATTTCATGATCTTTAAAGTTCTTTTCAACTTTCAGATACTCTGATCCTATTGATCTTTTCATATTGTTAAACATAAAAAGCTGTCAAAGATGGTGATGACAGCAATGACTTGATGAAAGCGGATGAATTATTCCTTAAATCTCACACAGTGTCCCAGATTACATTAGTTATTTATGATTTGTACTTAAGCTACATATCCAAAAAGGATTTGAGTGGCTTAGGTTTCTGATCCACTTTTCCAAACATTCCCTTCCTTGTTTCATTTTCACACGCCCCCTTCTAGATTGCTATTACAATGGGTGCTTCTGATTACAGCTGATAGAAACCTAACTGAATTCAACTATAGTATGAAATCCAAGGAAAGCTGAATAACTGAGGTGTTAGGAGGACAGCAAGAGAGCAGAGCCTCAGATGCTACTGGAACCAGGGACTCGTATCCCACTACTGCCCCCTCCACCATTTTCTCCAACTATCAGTGTGTTGGTGCACTTCCCTGGCGGCTCAGAGGTTAAAGTGTCTGCCTCCAATGCGGGAGACCTAGGTTCAATCCCTGGGTTGGGAAGATCCCCTGGAGAAGGAAATGAAACTCACTCCAGTATTCTTGCCTGAAGAATCCCATGGATGGAGGAGCCTGGTGGGCTACAGTCCACGGGGTCGCAAAGAGTTGGACACAACTGAGCGACTTCACTTTCTTGCACTTTCTATCAGTGTGTTGACTGTATCCTTCTCTCTCTGTGTAACCTAGTTCTTTCCCTGTAGTTCCAGCAAAGCATTGATCACACTTTACCATAAGTGATTCATTTTGTTGCTTAGTTTCAATCTCTTTAAGTACAATAAAGTTCAATGATGGAAAGGATCTTATCCATTTGTTAATCCCTTGCCCCCAACACAGTGCCTGGAACATAGAAGGTGCTCAATAAATGCTAATTAGATAAATGAAGGATTAGCTCAAAAAATGCTAATTAGATAAATAAATGCTAATTAGAAAACATAGCCATCAGCTGCTCCAGAGTTTAATACCAGGCAACTTCAGTTATTGGAGAAAGGCTAGCAAAGCTCTCTAAGACTCTAGTCAGAAAAGGAAAAAAAAAATTTTTAGAAAAGAAACCGTTTAGTCCAACGAGGCTACATGCTTACCCTTGGCAAACAGCAGCAGCCGTTGAATGTGATAATGTCTCAGCATCCATGTGAATTAGGGGAGGAGATGCTTTTGGAATCTGGGAGGATTTCCTCCAAATCATGGTGGTAAAGAACCTGCTTGCCAATGCAGGAGACGTAAGAAACATGGGTTCAATCCCTGTGTCAGGAAGATCCCTTGGAAGAGGAAATGCAATTCAGTCCAGTATTCTTGCATGGAGCATCTCATGGACAGTGGAGCCTTCCAGGCTATAGTCCATGGGGTCACAAACAGTTGGATATGACTGAAGCAACTTAACATATAGCACTAACACACTCACAAAATTGTTGCAGAGATCAAATGAAATATTGCAGAAGGTGTTTTGAAAAGCTATTATGAGGTTGCCGTTTTTATAAGTCAAAATTGGTCAAATATTGTCAATTGTGTATGTTTCAGTTTACATGGATATAAGATATAATCGATTTGACTGTATGTCAGCACACTAGGAAGGGCTGTTTTTAAGACGAAATGTTAAGTTCCTTTTTGAAATGATGGTATCTAAATGATCTACTGGGTGTTATCTTTACAAGGAACAGTGCTACGTGCCTTCCGTGGATAGCTCATTATTTCTTTCGACATTTCGATGAGGTGGATCCTATAATTACCCCCATTCTGCAGACAAGAAAATTGAGATTCGGTGAGGTTAACACATTATTGACCAGGGGATTTTTGCAGAAACTAATGCCTGTGGCCAATGATTCGTTATGTAAGTGAATATTGAAACACCCCCATCATTAACGTTTGGGTAACAGAAAATGTATTAACGTGTCTCTGGCAACAATGTATTAAGTTATACATTCCAGATAACACAGCTCAAATAGAGGCAGGGCCAGGATTTGAGCCTCGGTTTCTGGGATCCTGTGCTATTTATTACACTACATTAGGAAAGACTTGGAGGTCCAGCTCTTCCACGAAAGTTAATCCATTGCTACTAAGATGAGAGGTTCTCAGTTCTAAGAAGGCAACTAAGCCTAGAGCCCATTATACAGAGTGAGGTAAGAAAGAGAAAGACAAATACCGTATATTAGTGCATATATGTGGAAACTAGAAAGATGGTACTGATGATTCTACTTGCAGGGCAGCAAAAGCGACACAGACATAAAGAACAGACTTTTGGACACAGTGAGGGAAGGAGAGGGTGGGATGATTTAAGAGAGTAGCACTGAAAAAAATATATTACCGTATGTAACATAGATAGCCAGTGGGGATTTTCTGTGTGATGCAGGGAACCCAAAGCTGGTGTTTTGTGCCAACCTAGTGAGGTGGGATGGGAAGGGAAGTTCAAGAGGGAAGGGACATAGGTATACCTGCAGCCGATTCATATTGATATATGGCAGAAACCATAACAATATTGTAAAGTAATTATCCTTTAACTAAAAACAAAATAAAAAAAAAAATGAATGACTCTTTCTGTTACCTGTGAATCCACAGACTTGGGTATATCCCACTCCTAAGTCATAGATATTGTATTATAACTAGTAGTAAGTGTATCTTCTGCCTAAGACTGGTTAATTTGCTTGAGGGACCATCTTATTCAGCTTTGCACTCAAAAGAAGCCTTACATTTTACCTAGCATATGAAAGGCACTCTCCAAAGGTTTACTGAAGTGAATGGAGTAGACAGATAAAGATGGTTCAATATCGCCAGTGAGTATCATCTCTGGTCTGCATGTTTGCAGTGGTGAAGGAACAATAATATCAGGGCCAATGATAAAAATAGACCCATGTGTTAGGAGCCTATTATGTTTCAGAAGGTTTTGCCCATTATATCTAGTTTTTATATTACCTTTCTGGGTAAGGGGTGGTATCTCCAGGTCTTTCTTCTTGAGAGCAGCAGAATGTATTATTTCCAAAGACTGTAAACACCTCCTCTGTGATATTAAAGCTGGGCCATGAAAATACATTTGCTCCAACTAGGGTCACACAGAGCTTTTAACCTAAAAACCATCCTCAGCTGGAATTGCAGCGAATTCCATTCTGGGCGTGCCCCCAATTTCTTCTAAATGCAAACCCCACCCACACTCCAGAGCCCTACAACTCTGTCAAGCAAATGTTTGATTTGATTGTATGGGAACTTGATTCTGAGCCATGGAATTTGAGAGCTGTGCCTGCAAGCCTAGAATTTCAATATTAGCCTTTCTGACCTGGATAGCTTTGATCTCCCAAGTTTACACTCACAAGTATTGATAACATGGCTCAAATCACAAGCAAGAGCACCAGGTCCACAGTCCACGGCTGCCAAGTGTGTGCATGTGTACACAGATCTCTGTTGAGATCAAAATGGATTTAGATTACACAGGGCTTATCTGATGGTGGGGCAGAGAGACAGAGTTCACTTTCATTCAGACATCGTCCTCTAGCACAGAAATCAAGAGTGAACTGCAGCTGAACTCTGGCAAGGCCAGACCTTTGCAATATGGCCCAACCTTCCTTAGTTTCTTAGAGTCTGCTTTCTCATTGGGGAATGGCCGCTTTATTTAGCCACCATTTTCTAAGCATCTATAATGGGCACCGTAAGTCTTTACATAAAGTTAATAATAACATGTTAAGCATATAGATGCTGGTCACTTCCTTGCTTAAATGCCTTCAGTGTTTCTCAGTGCCTGCAGAACAGGCACTTTACCTTTACCCCTACTTTCCCTTCCCATGATCCAGTCTCCGTCTCTCTCATCTCGATTCCTACCACTCCCTCCCTCATTCCCAATGTCCTGATCTATTTAAGTATTCCAAGCCTTCCGGACAAGGTGACTGCACTTCCTTTCCCTCAAGGGGAATGTCCCATCCAGTTCTGCTTTCCAGTAAACACCTGCACCTCCTTCCCTTCTCTGCAGAGTATCGTTTTTTCCCCTTTTTAGATCCACACTCCAGCTTTCTCCATTTGCGCTGTGCCCAAGAAGTTGATCTGTGGGGATGGCATCAGTGGGTGCTTGTCCGGTTGGGAACTTCAGAAGGAAAGAGGGAATGCCTTCCTCCCTGCAAGCACACTGGAGCTGGCATGTCCCTCACTGCTCCTCCTAAGGTGATCAACTCTGCAAGATGCTCCCTCCCCTTGTGGGAAAAGTTCAGCAGCTACTAAGCTCCTGTACTCGCCCTGTGATTCTACATCTGCATCTTTGCAGATAAACCCTCTTCTAAACACAAATGAAATGATTGGCTGTTGAGACCCTAATGGGTACATGCTGATGCAGCACAAGCTCAGGAAGTCCTTTGTAGGAACCTACCTGTTACATCAGGCTTCCCCAATGGCTCAGCAGGTAAAGATTCTGGCTGCAATGCAGGAGATGTGGGAGACTCAGGAGACATGGGAGACATGGGTTTGATCCCTGGTCTGGGAAGATCCCATAGAGGAGGATATGGCAACTCACTCCAGTATTCTTGTCTAGAAAATCCCATGGACAGAGGAGCCAGGTAGGCTACAGTTCACAGGGTCACAAAGAGTCACACACACACACACACACACATCACTGGTTACTCACAATGCTCTGTTTGCTCCCCTATCTGCCCTACCAGATTGCTTTGTTTCACCTTGCTTTATAAATATTAAAGTGGCCCACCCACATTTAGTGATTAGCTTCTACACCCTGGGCTGTGGCCCAGGCACAGCAGATTCAGAGGTTAATAGATGATTATTCTTGACCTTGAAGATCCCCCACTCTAGTGCCAGAGATATGCTGTAGGCTCTGTCTGTGGCTCTGAGCACAGGACTAGTTAACAGTGGGCTCGTGTTCAAATCCCAGTTCCATCACTGACAAGCCATGTAATCTGGGTGAGTTCATCTTTCTGAGCCTCAGTTTCTCATCTACAAATTGAAATAATAGAAGCTACTTCAGAAGAGTGGTTATAAAGATTAAAGTAGCACTCGATAAACATCCATTATTATTTTTATTATAGCTGGTGCTTAGTTGCATGCATGCATTCTCAGTTGCTCAGTGGTGTCCGACTCTTTGCAACCCCAGGGACTGTAGCCCAGCAGGTTCCTCTGTCCCTGGGATTTTCCAGGCAAGAATACTGGAGTGGGTGGCCATTTCCTCCTCTAGGGGATCTTCCTGACCCAGGAATTGAATCTGTACCTCTTGCATCTCCTGAATTGGCAGGTGGATTCTTAACTGACCCACCTGAGAGGCCCAGGTGCTTAGTTAGGGTATATGAAATGATGACTGAATTTATTCTCTCTATTGCTCTCTCTAACAACACTTTTCCCATCCTTCCCCACTATCCGTATTCCAAATATACAACCAAAATACTTCCTTTCCTCAGCTGACAGACGAAGAATTTAGGAGTGAATGAATGAATACATGAATATCTAACCTACTCAGCCTGTTCTGCATCCCCCGCTCCCTCCTGGTGGCCAGAGCTGCACTGTTTGGGAAGCTGGGAGCTCTGAGCCCCGGGGAAGTGATCCTGGCTTTCTCTCTAGGGGATGTGCCAAGAGCTCACCATTNTGAAGAGATCTCTAGTCTTTCCCATTCTGTTCTTTTCCTCTATTTCTTTGCACTGATCGCTGAAGAAGGCTTTCTTATCTCTTCTTGTTATTCTTTGGAACTCTGCATTCAGATGCTTATGTCTTTCCTTTTCTCCTTGGCTTTTCACCTCTCTTCTTTTCACAGCTATTTGTAAGGCCTCCCCAGACAGCCATTTTGCTTTTTTGCATTTCTTTTCCATGCGGATGATCTTGATCCCTGTCTCCTGTACAATGTCACGAACCTAATTCCATAGTTCATCAGGCACTCTGTCTATCAGAGCTAGGCCCTTAAATCTATTTCTCACTTCCACTGTATAATCATAAGGGATTTGATTTAGGTCATACCTGAATGGTCTAGCGGTTTTCCCTAATTTCTTCAATTTCAGTCTGAATTTGGCAATAAGGAGTTCATGATCTGAGCCACAGTCAGCTCCTGGTCTTGTTTTTGTTGACTGTATAGAGCTTCTCCATCTTTGGCTGCAAAGAATATAATTAATCTGATTTCGGTGTTGACCATCTGGTGATGTCCATGTGTAGAGTCTTCTCTTGTGTTGTTGGAAGAGATTTTCTTAGATGACCATATTATCTGTAGACAAACAGTTTTATTTTTCTTTTCCCAGTCTTCACACTTATTATTTCATTTTTCTTTTTTGTCTTAGTGCATTAGCTAGAAGTTCCCGTGTCATGTTGAAAGGAGTGGTGAGGGGCATCCTTGTCTTGTACCCAATCTTAGTGTGAAAGCTTGGAGTGTTTCATCATGTGTGATGTTAGCTGTGGGTTTTTTTGAAGATTTTCTTTATCAAGTCAAGGAAGTTCTTTATTCATAATTCACTAAGAGTTTTTACTATGAATGGTTGTTGGATGTCTTTTCTGCATCTATTGATATGATCATGTGATCAAGTGACTTGTTTTTCTCCCCTTAGCCTGTTTATGTAATGGATTACTTGAACTGATTTTCTAATTTTTAACCAGACTTACTTACCTGGGATAAATCCCACTTGGTTGTGGTGTATAATTCTTTTTATATATTGTTGGATTTAATTTGATAATATTTTGAAGAGTTTTGCATCTATGTTCATGAGAGATATTGGTCTGCAGATTTCTTTTCTCACAATGTCTTCATCTGTTTTGGGTATTAGGATAATGCTGACTTCATAGAATGGGTTAGGAAGTATACCTTTGACTTCTTCTATACTTTGAAAAAGATTATAGAGATTTGGTGTAACTTTTTAAAAATGTTTGGTAGAATTCACCACTGAACCCATTTGGTCTTGGTGCTTTCTGTCTTGGAAGGTTATTAACTTATCTATTAGGATTAATAATTTCTTTAATAGACACAGGCCTGTTCAGGTTATCTATTTCTTTTCATGCAAATTTTAGCAAATTAGGTCCTTCATGGTATTGGTTAATTTCACCTAAAGTATCGAATTTGTAGGTATAGAGTTGTTTATAGTCTTCCTTTATTTCCCTATGATAGCCATAGGATCTGTAGTGATTGTATCAGGAGGTACAATTTTTAATCCCTGTTTTGTGGATAAGGAAATTGAGAGTTAAGAATATTACTTGATATGCCCAGGGTCACATAGCTAATCAAGGTGAAAGCTGGTGTTCTAACCTCAGACTATACAACCCAAGGCTGGAACATTCAGTCTTGGCAACCCTTACTTCCCAGAGATTGGTGGCAAGGCAGTTCTGGGAACATAGGTACATGGTAACTATTTGGCCAAGGAGATTAAAGAGACTCATTCATTTTTCATGGCCTGCCTCAAAACTCTCCTGGATATAGATAGTAGATCCAGCCCTCTTTTTTGTACCTCCTTGGCTATGAAGGCATTAATAAGAGTTTGAGCTCCTTTGAGGTGATGAGAGGACATGATGCAGAAAAGGAAAATACTTTGATGCCAGACAGAGCTGGATTTAAATGATGGCTCAAAATTTAACCAATTCTATGAAGATGGGACAGAAAACTCTAAATTTTTGTTTCCTCATGTATAAAATGGGTAAAATTTCATTTGTTTCATAGGATTGTTATAAGTGTTAACTAGAAAAATTTAGCCTGCATTCAGGCATCCAGTATTTTTTGAGCACTTATTATGTGCAGAGGCCATTAGGAACTTGCTCAATGCCCATTACTATCCTTTCAGGACAGGGATTATATATTCCATGCTCTTCATCCCCATGACCCAGGAGACAGCCTAGGATAGAATGTGTGCTCATTAAATGGCGAGCATATGATGTTTATATAAATTAACAAATAAATAAAATGTAAGTCATAACTCCATGACATGACATATATAGCCCACCTAGTTTATCTTTGTGGCCTCACGTGGCCCCCAGCTACACATGATTGGTAGCTGGAGGGTAGGAGTGTAATTGGTATTCAGTGAACAAACCATGTCTTTCCATGTCCCAGCATCAACCCGCTTCTCAAATAATTCTCAGTCTTGAATGCCTGCCACACCCTTTTTGTCCACCTGGCAAGTTACTCAGTAGTCTTCGTTTTACCTAGTGGAAAATTCAGAATAAATCTGCTTCTACTCTGCATGCCAGCTTTTCAAATAGTTGAAATCATTCTCCATGACTCCCTTCCTTATCCTGTCCCTCCAGGTCATATTTTCTTCCAATAATTCTTGTAGGTGATGGTCTGAATTCCATAGTATCTTGGGCCCTCCTCTCTTAGCCAGTTGCCTCTTAGTCATTGTCTTGGGCTTCCCTGGTGGCTCAGGCAGTAGACAATCTGTCTGCAATGAGGGAGACCCATGTTCAATCTCTGGGTCAGGAAGAGCTTCTGGAGAAGGAAATGGCAACCCACTCCAGTATTCTTGCCTGGAAAAATTCCATGGGCAGAAGAGCCTGGCGGGCTACGGTCCATTGGATTGCAAAGCGTCAGACACGACTGAACAACTAACACGTTCACTTCCACTTTCTTAGCTATTTGTAAGACAAAATATATTTTGTCACAAGAAGAAAAATTTTTGAAGCTTATATTCTAGTGAGGAGCTAGACCACAAACAAATAAAAACTGAATTTATATATTGGCTGTAGCTGCATCAGAAAGAAAAAGAAAATGAGCAGGTGAGAAGACAGAGTGTGAAAATTAACGGATGGGTGCACCTCTGAAGGGAGATGCTGAAGGAAATGAGGGTGCAAGCCATGTGACTGTCTGGGGGAGGTGCCTTCCAGATGGAGAGAAAAGCTAGTATACATGCCCTCAGGCAAGAGCAACTCTGTGTGTTTGTGGCAGTGCCAGGAGGCCCTTGTGATGGAGTGGAGAGAGTGGGAGAAAGCACAGCTGGAGATGAGTTCCAAGAGGAACCAAGGGCAGATTATGTAGGTCCTCCAGGACAATGAGCAGGACATTGTTTTAAGTGAGATGGAAATTTAACAGGACTTTAGAATGCTGAGTTTTAGAGGAGCAAGCATAGAAACAGAGAGATCTAGTTAGGGGTTATTGCAGTAACCACAGCAGGAGATGATGGTGACTGGAAACTGCAAATGCACTAGAATTCTGGATGTACTTTGAAAGCAGCAGCTGCTGCTGCTAAGTCGCTTCAGTCGTGTCCGACTCTGTGCGACCCCATAGACGGCAGCCCACCAGGCTGCCCCGTCCCTGGGATTCTCCAGGCAAGAACACTGGAGTGTGTTGCCATTTCCTTCTCCAATGCATGAAAGTGAAAAGGCAGAGTGAAGTCGCTCAGTCGTGTCCGATTCTTCGCGACCCCATGGACTGCAGCCTACCAGGCTCCTCCATCCATGGGATTTTCCAGGCAACAGTGGTGGAGTGGGGTGCCATTGAAAGCAGAGCCCACTGCATTTGTTAAAGGATCAAACTTGGGGCAGGAGACAGTGTATGTCAGTCTCCTTCTTTATAAAATATGTATAATATTTGTACTGTGCAGTTGTTAAGCTTCACAGCAGATGCTCAAGAAATGCAAATTTTCTCTCTCAGCAACTCAGTTGGCAGTGGTCACAGAACCATTAATTATAGTAGATTATTTAAAATCTGGGTAGAGAGGAGAGATGATGAATTAATTTCAAGTACCTGAAAGAAAGTGGAAGTGAAAGTCGCTCAGTCAGGTCCAACTCTTTGTGACCCCATGGACTGTATAGTTCTCCAGGCCAGAATACTGGAGTGGGTAGCCTCTCCCTTCTCCAGGGGATCTTACCAACCCAGGGACTGAACCCAGGTCTCCCTCATTGCAGGCGGATTCTTTACCAGCTGAGTCACAAGGGAAGCCCAAGAATACTGGAGTGCGTAGCCTATCCCTTCTCCTGTGGATCTTCCTGACCCAGGAATTGAACCAGGGTTTCCTGCATTGCAGGCAGATTCTTTACCAACTGAGCTATGAGGGAAGCCACCTATGGGACCCCAAAAGGGAGATGTACCATGGGAAACACATAGGGCATGATTTAGGATCTAGTTCAGGGTGAAAGTCTGGAAGATGTCTTTGAGTATGTAGCCCTGAAACCACAGGAGTAAGTCAAGAATAGAGTCCTTTCCATTACCATAGTAATACTGTGCAATATTCATGGGACTAATATATACTTTAAAGAGGAAATCACAGCATCATTAGAAGCAGAATGAAAAATATGGTATCATATGAAATGAGGGAATAATTTTTTTCTGGAATACTTGGCTAAGAGAAGCCAGGAAAAATGAGCTGACATATTGGTATAGTTTCTTGGAAATATACCTTAAAGGGAACCAAGTATCTCCATGGTTGTTAGTAATCAAGGTCTCGAAGACAGTTTAGGCAACATGTGTGTAAATCGAACAGGCTTGAGTCTTCATCCAGGCCGTCCCCCTACACTATATTATCAGGCTTTAACAATAGCCATGGAATTGTTATCAGTGTGATTGGCTGATAGCACCTCTGGTTGCTCAGATCTGGATTCTGCATCTATGGGCTTGCTGGCTTTGCACAGATATGTGGTCCATGGGAGCCCCCAGGGACACATGATAAATTCCATGCAACTATTTGTGTATTGCAAAGGCTAGTCCCCTCTCTTATTGGTTTATTGGTATTTCTCCATCTGCCCCAGGTACCTGAGAGTCAACAGAACTGGGCTCTTTCCTGACTCTATCATCACCCAGTGGTATCTGTGTGTTGAGATGATTGATCTGATCTGCACACTTGCACAATCATGTGTGGTTCTGGCCCCACACTGTGAGAAGGTCACAAATACACTATGATTCCAGAAGAGTGTGTCAGGATGAAACAGAGGGCATGTGTGGTAGGAAAATGATGTATAAGGATGAACTGAAAGAGATGGTGTTTGTCGTTTATTTTATTTTTTTTTTTACATGGGGGATAGGAGATTCAAGTAGGATGTGTCTTCAAATGCTTTAAGGGCAACTATTTGGGAGAGAAATTGATTTATTCCAATTTCATATTGACTACTACAGGGATGGATCAAAGAGATATATTTTGGTTCATTGTCATAAAAGGTATTTCTAATAACATTACCATCCAACTGTGAAATAAGCTGCCGTTGGACTGATAGAACCAACATTTTTAGCTTGGATTCAAGCACTGGATCTGACACGGGACTAGATGAATAACACCTTCTTGCCTCCTCCTCCCTTTTTCTCATTATCTCCTCTTCCTGTCTCTGTGGTCCTCTCACTTAACCTCAGAGGAACAAACCCATCTGGACTTTAATTGTGCTGGCCTAAAAGTTCATTCAAAATGAACTTTCTAGCCAACTCAACACCAAGTGGGAGTCAAAGGGGCCCCTTTGTCTACAACATTTATACTTTCAGTTGATCCAAGATGTTCATAAATTTTTGAGTGATTAATGGGAAAAGGCAAATACCTTTCATTCCTCAGGGCTACCAATGACTGTACATTAAGTGACCTCATCTGGGCACCGAATGGCACCCCACCCCCTGCGGGTTACTTCTCCTTGGTTGGCCCCAGATCAAGGGTTGATGCAGTTTGCTTTGAGGGGAGGAATGTGAAGCATGCCCTCTGTGAAAGCCCAGAACAGATGTTAAGTCTTCTTTTATGACTGGCTTTGCTAAGTGGCTTGTGAGCTGGGCCCTTAGAAGTCAAACCAGGCTTGACTGGGGCTGTTAATGAAGAGATGATCAGGTCCCTCAGACAAAGGGGGAAAGTCCAAAAGGTAAGATGTAGGAAGGTGGGCTGTTCTAGAATCTGGGGGAATATACAGGAGTCTCAGAACCAAAAAGAATCTAACAGGCCAAATAGTTTGACCCCATGAATTTACAGATGAGGAAACTGAAGGGCAGAGAGACAGGGACTTCCTTGAAGTAATGCAGAAAAGCAGACCCATGGGGACTAGGACTGGGGCAAGGCAAGTGAGGCCCCTGCACGACCCTGAGGGATTCCTCCTGAAATTTTCATTTGCCTCAGTCCTGAAGCCTGTACCACCTAAGCTACGGAACTCACCTGCCACACTCAAAGTCCCTCCAGAGAGCTTCTATTCATGGAAGGTACCATGCTTTCTTGCAGATGATTCTATCCCAGTTAGACTAAAGAAGGGCCCCTGACCATAGGCGGCCAAAACAGTCTGGCTAGCATCTTAAGGTAGTCTGGTGTGGGCAGTTGTCCCATGGGCCTAAAATGACCTAACAATCAGATTCTCTCTTGGGGAGTTGAATCAGCAATAAGAGGAGACAGTCTTTAGTGGCCAAGAGATAAAGTCAAGGGCATTCTTGCTCCTCAGTTCTGTTGCTGTCATTGTTCTCTGTTCATTCTTGTGATGGGAAGGGAGAGAGGAAGGACCAGTCCTATGCCTTTCCCAACTTCTTCCTGTTGCTAAAGGGTATACCTCTTGTGCCACTGTTCAGATTCTGCACTGCTGCGGGTACTACCTGCCTCCCAATTATCCATTTAACAAATAGTGATTGTTGGGTACAAAGCTTAGTAACATTTGTCAATCAAGCATAGGTGCTTCCACCTTAGCAGAGACAGATACAAAAGAGACAATAATAGTACCATTTGTGAGTATTAACAAAAGAGAAAAGCAACATATTGTTGGGGCACCAGGAAAAGGTTCATAACCCTTCTAGCAGAACTAGCAGTAAGTACAAAGAAGACTCCCCCAAGAAGGCATTGCCTGCATTGAGTTCCCAGCAATGGGCAGGATTTTGCCATGTGAAGAGTAAGAATAAATCACTCTAGGCTTGATCAAGGTACAGTACATGCATGCATCCTAAGTCACTTCAGTTGTGTCCTACTCTTTGCAACCCTATGGACCATAGCCTGCCAGGCTCCTCTGTACAAGGGATTCTCCAGGCAAAAGTACTGCAGTGGGTTGCTGTGCCCTCCTCCAGGGGCAAGGTACAGTAAATCCCCTGCATATGAACACGTTCTATTCTGAGAACTCAGTTTTAAGTTGAATTTGTTCATTTAAGTCCAACAAAGTCAGCCTAGGTACCCAACTAACACAATCAGTTATGTAGTACTGAACTGTAATAGGTTTGTAATACTTTCCACATAAATAATATGTAAACAATAGACAAACACAAAAACAAGACATTTTCATTCTTACAGTACAGTACCTTGGAAAGTACAGTAGTACAGTACAGCAGCTGATATACAGGGGCTGGCATTTAGTGAACAGGCAAGAAGAGTTACTGCCTGGAGGAGGGAGAGGAGGTAGGAAATGAAAAAGCTGAAGGATCATCAACAGTAGGAGATGGAGTTGGGGGTGGCAAGGTGGAATTTCATTCATGCCTGATGTTGATGGAACATACATTCACATTTATCAGAGTTCAAACCTTGAAGGTTCATATGTAGGAGACTCACTGTGCAGAGCTGAGGACCAGCATGGCATGTATGGAGGAACTGAGAGCAGCTGGACCGCTGTACAAATTTCAAGTCAGCAGGGCAGAGCAAGAGGAGGAGGCTGATCCTTGTAAGCCAGGCTAAGGAGCTTGGATTTCACACACCAGGGGAACTCTCTTACTCTGGTAATCCAAGACTACACTCAGTGCCAGGGCAAACTTTCCTTGGCCCACGGAGGATTTTACTGAATTCTGAGTCTGAATGCCTTTAGACAGTGATGTCTCGGTTTGCGTAATCCCTACTGCTCCCCCATTGCCTTTCCATGGTCCTGGCACTCATGTCTATTTCCTCTACCTTCTGTGGGCTCTGAGGACATGATCCCTGCTCTGGATGTTGGAGAATCCCTGAAGAATTTTTGGCAGGCATAATCAGGCCTCTGCTTTACAAATGTGGATGAGGGCTTTTAGGGGCCCTCTGGAGGCAAGTAAGTCCTTTGGAGGCCATTGTAACAATCCAGGCAAAAGATGTCAAGGGCCTGGAAATATGCCACAGAGGAGGATACAATAGGCATTGAGCGATGGCCCCTCCAGCCACTCTTGGGTGTTTTGGAGGCCTGGGGAAGGGTAGGAGATGAGACAGCTATTCTATGCCAAGCACCACTTTACAAGACAGAATGCTGGGACAGTCCTAACCTGCTGGGTTCCTCCTATGTCACCGAGGCTTAACATCCATCACCTCTTGCCAAGATCCCAACAATCCTGTGAGCTACTGCCCCTCTCTCACCATCCATGAAGGCTCAGAGAGATGAAGTGTCTCCCATGAAGGGTCCTTGCTAAGTGATTGGTCAGGAATAAAGCCAGGACTTGCTCTACTCTAGTTCACCTCACATGCTGCCTGGTAGGTTTGTCTGGACACTGTTGGAGGCCAGAAGCTCCAACAGCAGCATCTTTGGGAGCCGACCCAGCAGAGAATTAATACGGACTTAGGGAGGCTTCTCTGTTGGCTCAGATGGTAAAGAATCGGCCTGCAATGTGGGAGATTCAGGTTTGATCCCTGCATCTAGAAGATCCCTTGGAGAAGGCACTGGCTACTCCAGTATTCTTGCCTGGAGAATTCCATGGACATAGGAACCTGGCAGACTACAGTCCATGGGGTTGCAAAAGAGTCAGATGTGACTGAGAGCGACTAATGCTTTCACTTTCACTTCACTTGGGAGCCACACGACTGAGAAAAAAAGAATTGAAGGTAGACTAACCAAGAGGACAAGCTGAAATGTTGTGCATTTGGTGTGTGTGTATTTGGCTTGGCAAAGCCCAGCTCTGTTTCTCTCAGAAAAGAAGTGAAAGTCTAAGTGCAATGACCTGTTAGCACACAAATGCCAAAGCCACAGCCGGTGTTGTTCTTTGGGGTCCATTGGCCAGGAGAAGTGGGAAGGGGAAGCCTGGCTGGAAAGGATCCTTCTGGAAGGGCCCCAGATGCCCTGGCCCGGGAGCTCCTGTCCGCAGCTCTGTTGATTCTTTAGAAAACACTCCCATGGCCTTAAAAGTCCTTCCTACAGACTCACGCACCCCCTCTAAGTCAGTTCTTCTCGAAGTATGGTTCTTAGACTGGCAGCAGCTTCATCACCTGGGAGCTGGTTAGAAATGCAAATTATCAGACTCCAGACAAACATCCTGAGTCAGAAACCAGAGGGTAGCGCAAGGCCCACGCTCCGTGTTTCAGCAAGCCCACCAGGGGATTCTGATGTGAGCCCAAGTTGGAGAACCCCTGCCGTAGGTGATAACGTGATGATGTTGTGAATGCTTTACTGGCTGCTTTAGTGTAACTCACCTACTTTTCCTGCAATGTCCTGGGCTTCCTCCAAATGAATAAACACTTTCTGCCACATCACTTTGAGTCCATCAGAATCCCAGTGTAGCCAAAGAGTGGGCATGGACAGATAGACCAATGATCACTTCAAATTCAAATCCCATTCTGGCTTGTTTTGTTTTGATGATGCTTGATCTGATCTTGGCTTCAGTGGCAGTTCCTCAGCGAAGGCTTCTCAGCTTTCCCAGGCTAGGTTAGAGGCTTCTGTCCTATTTTCCAGGAGTACCCCAAGTTTCTGCTCATCCTCCCAGTACTCATCCATCAGTCTGTGGCACAATCACCTGTTTAATAAAGCAGTGTCTTTTCTTCCACTTCTCTCCAAGTGGAGTGAGGGTGGAGCCTGTAGGTTTCCTGTGCATGCGCATGTCCCTATGGTAGAGTGGAGGAGCACAGAGTAAAGATGTGTTCAGTTAATCGAACACCGAGCTCCCCTGGAGGCCGTGTATAGTGGTTCCCTCAGGCTGGATTGTTTCTCCCCAGCTCTAGCTGTGGCTTTTTCTATCTTCTCATTCCAGCTTTAGCTACCAGGCCATCATCTCCTGACCACCCAACCTAACCCAGTTTGTCTTGACCATCCCACTGCTTTGTCTTCAACTGAGCACTGAATCTCTATTTAACAGTCTATTTGATTATTTTATGTTCTGACTCCCTCATTCCCACTCCCCTAGAGTCCAAGTTTCAAAGTCAGGTTTATCTAGTCAACTGTGTCCCCTAGCCCATCAGATTCCCAGTTAGTGATTTTCAGATGATATGTGACTTCTTACTGACTCATTATGCAAACATGCACACATCTTCTATGTATGACCATTTCAGAGACAGAGAAAGACAAATCCAAGAACAGTGCCAGCTGACCGAGCCACATAGCTAGTGAGGGGCAGAGCTGAGCTGGAATCTGTGGCTCTGGCTTTTAAGCCCATCCTCTTTCCACCACATTGCTTACCTTTTGGCCTGACTAAAAAGTTTGGTGTTTTTGGTCATCTCTATGTCTTATTTGGAGAAGTGTCTATTTAGATCTTCTGCTGTTTTTATTGTGTGTGTGTGTGTGTGTGTGTGTTTTGATGTTGAGCATGAAGGCTTTGACTGTGTGGATTATAACAAACTGTGGAAAATTCTTAAAGAGATGGGATTACCAGACCACCTTACCTGCCTCCTGAGAAATCTGTATGCAGGTCAAGAAGCAACAGTACAGACTGGTTCCAAATCGGGAAAGGAGTACATTAAGGCTGTATATTGTCACCCTGCTTATTTAACTTATATGCAGAGTACATCATGAGAAATGCTGGGCTGGATAAAGCACAAGCTGGAATCAAGATTGCTGGGAGAAATATCAATAACCTCAGATATGCAGATGACACCACCCTTATGGCAGAAAGGGAAGAAGAACTAAAAAACCTCTTGATAAAAGTGAAAGAAGAGAGTAAAAAAGTTGGCTTAAAACTCAACATTCAGAAAACTAAGATCATGGCATCTGGTCCCATCACTTTATGGCAAATAGATGGGGAAACAGTGACAGACTTTATTTTGGGGGGCTCCAAAATCACTGCAGATGGTGACTGTGGCCATGAAATTAAAAGACACTTGGTCCTTTGAAGAAAAGTTATGACCAACCCAGACAGCTTATTAAAAAGCAGAGACATTACTTTGCCAACAAACGTCCCTCTAGTCAAGGCAATGTTTTTTCCAGTAGTCATGTATGGATATGAGAGTTGGACTATAAAGAAAGCTGAGCACTGAAGAATTGATGCTTTTGAACTGTGGTGTTGGAGAAGACTCTTGAGAGTCCCTTGGACTGTAAGGCAATCCAACCTAAAGGAAATAAGTCCTAAATATAACTTTGGCCACCTGATGTAAAGAACCGACTCATTTGAAAAGACCCTGATGCTAGGAAAGATCGAAGGTAGGAAGAGAAGGGGACGACAGAGGATAAGATGGTTGGATGGCATCACTGACTCAATGGACATGAGTTTGAGTAAACTCTGGGAGTTGGTGATGGACAAGCAGGCCTGGCGTGCTGCAGTCCAGGGGGTCTCAAACAGTCGGACACGACTGAGCGATTGAGCTGAACTGAACTGAATAAAAGGATGCTCAACATCACTAATTATTAGAGAAATGCAAATCAAAACTACAATGAGGTATCACCTTACACCAGTCAAAATGGTCATCATCAAAAAATCCACAAACAATAAATTCTGGCGAGGGTGTGGAGAAAAGGGATCCCTCCTACACTGTTGATGGGACTATAAATTGATACATTGGAGAATAGTATGGCTATTCCTTTAAAAAACTAAAACTAAAAATTTTAAATGAAAAAAAATAGAACTACCATTTAACCCAGCAATCCCACTCCTGGGCATATATATGGAGAAAACCATAATTTCAAGGGCTACATCCACTCCAGTTTTCACTGAAGCACTATTTACAATAACCAGGACATGGAAGCAACTTAAATATCCATCAATGGAGGAATGGATAAAGATGTGGTACATATGTACAATGGACTATTGCTTAGCATAAAAGGAATGAAATTGTGTCATTTGCAGAGATATGGGTAGACCTGCAGTCTGTCAGAGTGAAGAAATTCAGAAAGAAAAAGGAAATATTTTATATTAACACATATATGTGAAATCTAGAACAATGGTACGGATGAACTTATTTGCAAAGCAGAAATAGAGACACAGATGTAAAGAACTAAAGTATGAGCACCAAGCAGGGAAGAAGGAGTGGGAAGAACTGGGAGATGGCAATTGACATGTATACACTACCATGTATAAAACAGATAACTAGTGAGATCCTCCTGTATACCATAAGGAATTCTATACAGTGCCCTGCGGTGACCTCAGTGGGAAGGAAACCTAAAAAAGTGGACAGACTTGCATATGTAGAGCTAATTCACTTTCCTGCACAGCAGAAACAATACAATCTTGTAAAGCAACTCTGTGTGTGTGTGAGAGAAACTGTGTGTGTTTCACTCAGTCATCTGACTCTTTGTGACCCCATGGACTGCAGCCTGCCAGGCTCCTCTGTCCGTGGTATTCTTCAGGTGAAAATACTGGAGTGGGTTGCTACGCCCTCTACCAGGGGATCTTCTCAACCCAGAGATTGAACCCAGGTTTCTCACATTGCAGGTGGATTGTTTACCATCAGAGCCACTAGGGAACCGCGAAGCAACATACTCCCATAATAAAAGAAAACGTTTGATATTTTTCCTGCAAGTTTTAGGGAGTGACTGAATTCTTGAACTTCAAGGAAGTATTAGAATGGGTTGTGTTTTTACTATATAAGGTAGGTCCCTCTCTCCCCTTCTTGCTACAGTGACTAATCTTATTTCAAAGGCATCTGCTTTTCCAGCTATGGGTCATGAAGCCACTGCCACACACCATAAACCCATCATTGACATTTTCTCGCAGCTGTGTGAGTTGACAGCTCTGAATCATCAGCGCTGTGAAGATGCCAGAACGGCTGGTGCTGTCAAAGCATATCAGCTAGAGATGTCCTGCAGTTTCCAGTGGCCCCACTGATGTACCTGTGTGATACAGAGGCCCCTCCACCCTGCCTGGCTGCTGCAGATAGGAGTCCAGGGAAGATGAAGGGGTGTTACTCCAGGAGGCAGATGATTTATATCAGAGGATTAAACCTGATCCCGTATCAAGTTCAAGATTTGCTCAATCAACCCAGAACCCCCAGAACCTCATCAGCTGTAGAGAAAGCCTCCCTGCTGTAACTTTGGACCAAAAAAAGAACACCCATGTTCACTGAAGTATCTTTGATAATGGCGAAAAAAAAAAAAGTAGGGAATCGTAATACCAATTCTGGTACTTTCACAGGAATATTAGGCAGCTACTAGAATCTGAGTTAAAAATAGGTAGGCATAACTGGTTAAAAAATTAGGTTACAACATGTAATGTGCCAGATAAGCATATTTAGTGACATCTAGATGGATTGATGGAGAAGGCAATGGCAACCCACTCCAGTACTCTTGCCTGGAAAATCCCATGGACAGAGGACCCTGCTGGGCTGCAGTCCATGAGGTTGCTGAGGGTCGGACAAGACTGAGCGACTTCACTTTCACTTTTCACTTTCATGCATTGGAGGAGGAAATGGCAACCCACTCCAGTGTTCTTGCCTGGAGAATTCCAGCGACGGGGGAGCCTGGTGAGCTGCCGTCTATGAGGTCGCACAGAGTCGGACACAACTGAAGCGACTTAGCAGCACCAGCAGCAGATGGATTGATGGATGAGTAAATAGACGGATTATAGATAGATATGGAGGAAAGTAGGTATACAGCCAGATGGACAGACACATGGATGAAAGAGACATGAAAGGCTGGAAAGACCTCCACCAGTATACTAACAGTGGTTATATCTGAGTGGAGGTATTAAGAGTAAGTTTTGAAATTGCTCGCCTTCAGTTCCTGACTGCTGTTGCTGTCCAGTTGCTAAGTTGTAGCCCACTCTTTGCAGGCCCATGGACTGCAGCACATTAGGCTCCCCTGTCCTCCACTATCTTCCTCAAGTTCATGTCCGTTGAGTCTATGATGCTACCTAACCACCTCATCCTCTGTCATCCCCTTCTCCTTTTGCCTTCAATCCTTTCCAGCATCAGGGTCTTTTCCAATGAGTCGGCTCTTCACATCAGGTGGCCAAATGATTGGAGCTTCAGCTTCAGTATCAGTTCTTCCAATGAATATTCAGGATTGATTTCCCTTGGGACTGACTGGTTTGATCTCCTTGAAGTCCAAGGGACTCTCAAGAGTCTTCTCCAGCACCACAGTTCGAAAGCATCAGTTCTTCAGCACTCAGCCCTTGTTATGGTCCAACTCTCACATCCATATGTGACTACTGGAAAAAACATAGCTTTAACTGTATGGAACTTTGTTGGAAAAGTGATGTCTCTGCTTAATATTTAAGAGTAAATTTACATTGCTCTTGTTAACACATAGTTACTGACACCAACAATTATAGCATTCAGAGTCAAGAATTTATCTTTGACTTATGTTCTTCTCAATTCTTTCTGAGTGAATGTTCATAGCATCCTTCCAACCATCCATCCAGAAAGCAGAATCTACTTGGACTTCAGGATGGCATTTAAACAATTTCCCATGTTATTTTTATATCCATTTCATGTCTTTTCATGATTCTGGATTGTTTTTGTTTTTTAATCCTTCTGTAGACCTGAGAGCCCCTGTCTACACTCCACCTTGCCACCGGTTATTCTCCTGGTCAATTCCTACTCCTGCTCCAAGACTTTCTTAATAACTGCCTCTTCCTTTGTTGGTTCTTCCATCCCCTCCATGTACTACCTGTGTTCTCCCATTACACTTTACTCCCACTGTATTTTATTCTGTTTGAAACTTTTCCAATCTGTATGTTTATTATCCATATGCTTGCTGTCAGACCCTTTGTTCATTGATACTCCATCTCACTTCCACCTCTGCATCAGGGCCTGATTGCCTAATAAAAACTCTTCTGCTTCTCCTACAAGTATGTACCCATCAGTCTAAAAGGCAGCTTGGCTAACAACCTTGATGCCATTCACTTTATTGACAGGCATTTACTGAGCATTTTCTATATGTCAATTACAGAGATTAACAAGGTCCTCTCCCTCCAGAGGCTCACAGCCAGGTAGGAGAACCAGACATGGGCACATGAAAATGAACAAAAAGCTTCTACCAGAGGATGTCAGTGTCCTCTTACAGCTTAGACAGTGTGTCTTCTTGGAGTTCAAGAGATTCCTGCTGGCTGTATGGACAGGAAAGGACTTCCCAGGGGGGTTAGGGTTAGAACAGTGAGTTCAAAGAAGAGAAGGATTCAGACAAAGAGGGAGAGGGGAAGGGCATTTCAGATGGAGGAACTAGCGTGGCAAAGGTGCAGAGGTCGTGGGCTCCTGGTGTGTTCATGGGGTGTACAGATTGTCGGAGTGGAAAGACATCAGACTTAATTCAGCCCTGGAGGAGGTATCTAGCTGATATCAAACAGGGGCTGTGTGGTTTCTCTGAGCCCCAATTTCCTCACCTGTAAACTGGATGTTATATTATCCATTTTATCTGCTGCGCAGGGAAGTTGGGAGAATCAAATAAGACCATATACTGTTTGGAAGCACTTTGTCAGTTATAAAGCAATACACTCATGGAAACCAAAGAATAAGAAACAACAATACAGCTAGAAAAAAGGAGCCAGGAAAAGAAGGGAAATGCTGACATATGTTGGAATATTTAAGGCAGGGTTTGGGGAAGATCTACAAGATTCTGGATTTGGTTTACCCTTTGGATCTCATCATCCCCAGTTTCACTTCTGTGACTTCTTCCTCATCAATCTAGCCCCTCAGCCCCAGGCCCCAGTCTGGGTTATGTGCTCACCTCTGCTTTCCTAATCCCACTTAACTGGCAGAACACCCTTTTAATTTCTATTAATGTATCTGTCTTCCTGACAGGCTGAGAGTTCACAGATAGCAGATACCATTCCTTATTCATTTTATATCTTCAGTGCCGGGCACCCAGTGGGCAAGCAGTAACTGTGGGCTAGTGATGACTCTCCTTGTGACTATGAGTCATGAAGTTCCAGGTGGCAGTCATTTTGCTTAGCACATATTAAGAATTTGCTCATCCCTTCAACAACCCTGGGAAACAGGTCTTATTCCCATTTTATAGACAGAAGTAGTGAGTCTTGGGAAGCAAAATAACTCAATTATGGTTGCCCAATCTGTGAGCATTGGAATCAGCATTTAAGCTGAGGCAGTTAAGCTTCAGAATGCTGTATCTTTCTTGTGAATTCATTCACTCATTCATTCCACCCATAATGATCATGTGTCTACCATGTGCCAGGAAACAGTCCAAGCTGAAGAAGGGATACACAGGATCTGGAAGAAGGGATACACAGGATCTCAGATCATCCCATTCTTGTTGAAAAATGTGAAACAGTTTTTGTTCAGTCGCTGAAGTTGTGTCCGGCTCTTTGCAACCTCATGGACTGCAGCATGCCAGTCTTCCCTGTCCTTCACTATCTCCTGGAGTTTGATGAAACTCATGTCCATTGGTGATACCATCCAACCATCTTATCCTTTGTCATCTCCTTCTCCTGCCCTCAATCTTTCCCAGTATCAGGGTCTTTTCCAGTGAGTCAGCTCTTCGCATCAGGTAGCCAAAGTATTGGAAACAGATGAGGGACCAAAGCACAGAGCATCCCAGAGGTGTGGACAATTTGGCTTGGGTGGGGGTGGAGGAGGCCTCCCCCAGAGAAGAAAGAGAGGCAAGGGCATTCTGTTCAGGCAGAGGAAGAGCCAAGTGTAAGGGCATTAAGATGGAAAGCAGCAGGTCTAGTATGAACGTTGCAGGAAGTCTTCCTGACTAGACAGCGTGCTTCTTGAGGGTAGAAACCATGTCTTAACTCCATTTTCATAACCACACACAGCAGATGTCCCCAACCACCCCTCGCCCTGCCACTGGGCCACACAGCAGGAGGCAGCAGCAGGCAAGTGAGCGAAGCTCCATCTATTGCTCCCAATGGCCTCCCATTGCTCATATTCCCACCTGAACCATCTCCCCCGCTGGGTCCATGGAAAAATTGTCTTCCACAAAACTGGTGCCAAGATGGTTAGGGACTGCTGAGACACAGCGCCTGGAACCCCAAAGCAGTGAAAGTTTGGTGAATGAATGATACTGGCTTCTACATTTAAAAGAAAAAAGAGTAAACTTCACATTTTGGGAAAACATGGGAAGGCTGAAAGGGAAGATGACCCCAACTTGCAAGGGGCAGCCAAGGATGACCAGAAGTTAGAGAACTCACATGTTTACCAAGAACCTCTTAGCTGGTTCCAAAGAGCTCCAGGCCCCCACCTCAAACCTACTCTCCTGTTCAAAAAAAAGTGAAAACAAGCCCTTGTCTAGGGTACTGTGGCTTTTGCAAGTTGCTAGGATATCAATATATTTACCCACAACCGCAGACGTTTGGCTCAAGAACAGCCCACTCAAGCCTCACATGAGGCAAGATCATGAGGATTCAATCTATGTGAGTTCCTGAGGGGCCTTTGAAATCAGCCAGGGAGTTGATAATTGCTCAGAGATACCACAGCTGTAGTTTTTCTCCAGGTTTTGCTATAATCAGCTTTTTGTTGTTGTTGTTAAGTTGATTTGCTTTGACTTCCTCAGTTGTGATTTGCACCTGCCTTTTTTTTTTTTGAACCTTCAGAAACTTAGGAGGGAGAGAAAGGAATCATTTTTCCACTCCACAGGCCCTGGGCTTCCAACACGGGGCTCCTCTGGGTCTAGAAGCTCTCGGGGAAACCAGACTTTTGGCTTTGGTGCCCTTTAGGTAGACGTGCAAGAAACGTGTTCTAGAGCAGGTTGAAATCCTGATCTGAGTGCCAACACTAGAAGACTGCTGCCTCTGCAGTGATTTCAGGGTTGGGGGTGAGAGGGACCCTCTCTGTCAAAATGCAGGACTCAGGGCTAACTCAAGACCCGTATTGGAGCCAAGCACTTAGCTTTTACCTGCCTCAAGGGCAAACCAATTTGATCACAGCAAGGGAAAGCAAAATGGACTCACTCCCTGAATTTAAAAGCTCTTCTGAATTGTTACATTCTATAGAGGAAGCAAGGTTCTGCCATTTCAACTCCACCCCTTTCTAAAAGAGCTGCACTCTTGGCATCACCATCACCCAGTATTCTTTGAGGATTCCTTTTCATGTAGACCCCTGAGCTGCCTGTCAGAGCTGGATACTAATTCACAAATATGCCCCATGCCTCATTCCCATAGAGAACGAGGGAAAAGATCTTCTCTTTGGTTGAAGTTATTACTTCCACCAGCAAGTGATCTTTTATCTAATTACTGGCAGCAAAGGCAGCTTAATATCAACACTTCTAAAACTCTGTTTTAGGCTGACGGCTACACAAATGTACTTGTCTCGTAGCCCATAATCTTTACAATGGCTCGATTTTTATGGTAATTTTAGTGACATAATTTGCAACTAATTCAACCTGAAAAATCTCATTGACAATTTATATCGCTCAAAACTGCATGTTCCATAGTGTATTATTAAAATCTTTTTCTTGAAGTTTTGCAGTTCTAGTGGACAACTGGCAACCCCTGCATTAAAAGGCATTCAGTTTAAATCATACTGACTATATTCAATGGCATATATTAGCTTTTCACAGAGCTTCTTTTGCCAAACACAGTCCTGCAAGATCATTTGTGTGGGGAATTCTGTAGTCTACATCTGTTTAGATCTGACTGTGAAGCAGCACAGAATCAGCTGGACAGTAGAAATCATGAGGGTCCTGATAGTCTGCAGATCTGTGTTCCTGGGCTACCCCAATTTTGACATTTATAATAATTTTATTTTTTTGAACTTTCTCAAGTTTTATTTCATATCCAGATTTTAACATTAAAAGTACTTATTATAAAGTGATAAATCTATGACATTTTTTTAATATCACCACTGGCTCCTCCATCCTCCTTCCTTTACCAGAACCTGAAACGAGCCTTTTGTTTATTTGTTTCACTGTTGAATTTAAGACATAATGACTGATTTTAGAATAGTCATGGAGAAAAGCAGAAGAAAGATAGTTTCTGTGCTTCTGCTTTCGCATGGGGAAACTGGGACATAGAATATGCTTCTAGAAACTCAGGCCTGATGTAGACATGCTTTGTCCATTCATGTGCTGCAGAAACGTCTATTAATTGTGCAAGTATAAATAACATGAGGGATCCACAGGGAAAATCCAAAATTCTCCACAGTCAGTCTTATGCCTACCTTCCAGTCATTACTTCCCCACAGGACCCCTCTGTTCCAGCTCAGGCGGTGTCTTCCAATGTGGACATGTCTTCTGTAACGCCACCTCTACCTACCTCTGCCTTTTTAAGGAAGCCTTCTCCTCAGCCATCCACCCCAGGACTCTCTGCCTCCTGTATATGTATTTACCTTTTTCAATCATTTATTCATTCTATTATATATATAATATAAAAATCCATATCCAACATCTGCATGCACCATCCACAACCCTATCCCATGACACTGCATCTCTATTCACATCCAGCATCTACAATCATATCCAGCATCCGCATCCTCATCCATCCCAACACCCAACATCCACATCCATGCCCCACGTCTGCATCCAACATCCACAACCTCATCCACATCTGATATGGAACATCTACACCTGCACCCAACGCCCACATCCACATCCATATCTATAATTCTATATTCATTTAAACACTCAGGTTCTATCAGTTGTTTCAGGCCTTATCACTTGCCTCATTTTGTTTATCTTTACAAAGTGGATATCTTTTCTTCCCTGTTACACCATGACCTCCTTAGAGATAGCAATATAATTTAATGATTTTTATATGATTTTTGTATCTTACACTGACACACAGTAGGTCCTCAAGGTATATATGATTTTGGGAGAAAGACGGCACCCACCAAACATACCCCCAGTGTCATTGTTCTGGGCAGGTCAGTCACATCATCTCATTTAATCCTCGTGACCTTCTGACCTTATCTCTTTCACTGGGATCCAGCAGCACTGGTCTGTTTTTAATGCCTTGGGTATGCAAGCTTGTTCAACCTCTGACTTTTGCACTGGCTGTCCATTTGCCTGGGTTTCTGTCCCCACCAGATCCTCCCATGGTTGACATTTTCTCTCCATTTTTATTTAAGCTCAAAAGTTACCTACTTTGAGAGTCTCACCCTGACCATGTTAGTCAAGGAACCCAACCTAGTCCCGACACTGGGTTATTCTACATTCCAATGTCCCTTTTCATTCTCCCCATAACACTTATTAACACCTGAAATTAGCTTATTGATCTGTTTACTTATTTATTATCTGTCTCCCCTTGCCCCTTCCCCAACTATTGAATAATAAAGTGTAAGCCGCATGAGGGCAGGGGTTATATTGTCTGTCTGTAGCTGCATTTATAGCCTAGAATCAAGCCTGACACATAGTACATGCTCAATTATCATCCAATGAGAAAATAACCTTCAGTGGATACCAATTTTGAAGATGTGGAAACTGAGGCTTATGGATGTGGAGTGACACGCTTCCTGTCAGCAATGTGTAATTGGCAAATCTGAGACCCAAAGCCCTTCTCAAGACCCAGGCCTCCCATGCTACAGGAAATTGCTGCTCCACAGACACAGATACATTCATGGAAACATGATGCTTCTTCAACATTGTTCAGATCTTCTGATGTTTCTCTTGTGTCCTTGTCTGCTTTGAAATTATAGGCAAATAGACATGTGGGTCTCTAATTTCAGAAAGTTTCATTCACCAGTGTAATAACAACAATAGTTGCTGTATTTGCTAATATGCTAAGGTCTTTGTGTATTCTAATCTCACTTAATTCCCATTAACAGCCCTATGAGAAGGATAATTTTATCTTCATTTTTATACATGAAAGAAACATAGCTCATGAAAATGAAATATCTTAAAGTCTCAGAAGATACTAACAACGTAATGTGAGAAATGATGGATAAAAGGCTAGGGGAACCAAGATTCATTTCTTTGGTGCCAAAGCCTGTATTTCTCACTCTCATGTTAGACTCAGGACTCTCTAAAAATCAGGCTCTGTATGTCTCAGAAAGCTCAAACAGGGGCTCTGTATCGACCCTAGAGAGGTGGGATGGGGAGAAAGATGAAAGGGAGGTTCAAGAGGCAGGGGATATATGTATACCTATGAATGATTCATGTTGAGGTTTGACACTAAAACAAAATTCTGTAAAGCAATTATCCTTCAATTAAAAAATAAATAATTCTTTTTTAAAAAGCAGGCTCTGAGATGGGTACCAAGGATACTAAGACTCATTCTCTGGCCACAATAAGCTCTCAGGCTAAACAAGAAAGACCTAGTTTGAACAAGAAAGGAGCCAATGTATGGGATGAGGGTGAGGAGCAGAGGGAGGTGGGCACACCTGGATGGGATTAAGGATAGACACAGCTGATCTTCAGTTTCTTCAGTGTCACACCAGGGCTATAGTGGGAGAAGGCCACCTGCAAATTCCATTTCAGTGGTGTTGCCAGTAGGAGAGAGCCTACTCAAGTATGGTGCTGGAGAAGCATGCAGATTATAGGGACCACACACCCGTAGAATGTGGCCGGAGGTGGCTCAGGACAGCAGCGTGATTACAGTGGCCCCGAGATCCGCTGACCTTCTTCCCTTCATGGCCTGATGCCAGTCACTCTGACTCATGGCCCCTGGCTGCTGGAAACCCACAGAAGCCCAGTTTTCTTCCTGGGTCACTTGGTTCTGGTTTCATTTTCTGATACAGAATATGGTCATCATGTATATTAAGCTTACAAACGTCCTTATATTTTCAAAGCTTCTTGCAGAACGAAAAAGAAAAGTGGTCTTGTGACAATGTGGTCAGCTCCGTGAAGAGTCCATATCTGACCAGAGGGACAAGGGCTTCCTTAACAGAGGGAGATCCTGGCCTGTTGAGTCAGCAGACCCAAATTCCCTACCAAGAAAGTTATCTTGATCAGTGTTCCAACAAGGATGGAACACATGCTCAAACAGGGTCATTTGGGGAACATTTAATGAAAGGACCATTACTTAGGTGCAAAGGAAATCAACAGGAGATGGTATGGAAGGAAACCTTGGGGCTGGCAAAGGTGAGAAAGCCATTACCATCATTTGGTCTTAAAGGGGCAAGAAGAGGGAGAAGTTCCTGGAAGCAGAAGAGGATAGTTGTGGGGAGAGGACCTCCTAAAAAGAGGCTACCTTTGATAAAGGAAATCAGCTGAGCCCCAGAAACCCTGAAAGGAAGGGGCTGAGGAAAGCAAACATACCAGTCTTACTGTCTGCACTTCCTGCTGATGCGTCCCATAAGCTGGAGTCACCTGGGAGCTAGAGGACCAGGAGCTCATTGATGTGGTCCATGTAGGCCAGCCTCTTGGGATGCAGAAGAGTGAGAGGTGACCTAGAGCGATATGGACACTTACCAGCACAATGGTTATGGCTGGTTGAGAGTAACTATACCATGAGTAATGATTTTGGCAGATAGCTTCCATTGACTACTTGATGTATACGTGGCACTTTGAAAACTCATTCATAGATTAGCTCATTTGATCCTCACAGGTCCCATTTTTTAGACTGGAAACTAGAGACTATAGAGATAGTGCTTGTAAATAGAGGAGTGTGGGCTCGAACCCAGTTGGCCGCGATTACACATCCAGTGTCCTTTGTCTACAAGATCCACTCATCTTACCTAAAATGAAAACTGATGGTTTAGGTAGTAAAGCATTGATAAAATGGAGGGAGTGCTGAAATATAACCTGCGAGACAAAGATGTGATATTTCCATAAGCTTTATTTGGCTTATGAGATTGAATACCTCCTCCATTTAAGAGATGAAGTGAAGTGAAGTTGCTCAGTCGTGTCCGACTCTCTGTGACCCCGTGGACTGTAGCCTACCAGGCTTCTCCATCCATGGGATTCTCCAGGCAAGAATACTGGAGTGGGTTGCCATTTCCTTCTCCAGGGGAATCTTCCCGACCCAGGGATCGAACCCAGGTCTCCCGCATTGGAGGCAGACGCTTTAACCTCGGAGCCACCAGGGAAGATCTTCCATTTAAGAGATATTAAAGAATAAACCAAGAGAAAAGAGAGAGAGAAACCAGAAAACAGAGAGAGAGCGAGAGAACACCAGTTGCATATAGGATACAGGCCAAATGTCTAATTATCGTTGATAAGGCCCCTTATGATCTGTACCTTGACCCAACTCATCTTTCCCCATTCCCTGTGGAGTGCTGTGTCCCAGGAAAACTAAATTTTATTTCAGTTCTCTAAATAGCCCTCACATCTCTGCCCATGTGGTCCATTTGGCCTGAAATACTTTCCCCTGCTTCCCATTTACCCATCTTAAACCCTATTTATCTATCAGGCCCCAACTTGAACTTTTCTTCCCTCTTTCCTCCTGCCAACACATATTTACTGGACACAGTACCTGCAGGCACAGTGTAGGTGTTTCTGACATGGGTCCCTCCCTCATGGAGTTTCTATGAGAAACCCATCCTTCGTGCTCATGTCTGGGTTGGGCAGCTCTCCTAGGCGTTTTCTCAGCAGCCTGAGCTTATCCTATTACAATCTTTTTTCTCTGCATTCTAGAACCTTGGTTCTGTCTCCTTCACTAGACCATGGGCTTCATGGTGGTAGGGCTGTGTGTCTATGTGGGTGTTAGTTTCCAGTTGTTGCTGTATATAACAAATTACCATGAACTCATGGCTTAAACCAACCCAAATTAATGACCATAGAGATCTGGGGTTGAAAATCCAATACAGCCCTCACTGGGCTAAAATCAAGTTGTGTGGAGTCCATGTTCCTTTATAGAGGCTCTATGGGCAGAATATGCTTTCTTGTTTTTTCCAACTAGAGGCTGCCTGCATTCCTTGGGTGATGGTACCTTCCTCCATCTTCAAACCTATCAGTGACTGGGAGAGTCTTCCTCACTTTGCGTCACTCTGACCCTGACAATAACTCTTTTGCCTTCTCTTTTTATCATTTAATGACCTCTGTGATTATATTTGGCCTACCAGGGTAGTCCAGGCTAATACTCCTATCTTAAAGTCAGCTGATTAGAAAATTGAATTCTATCTGCAACCTCAATTTTCTTTGCCATGTAACATAACATATTCACAGGTTCTAAGGATTAGGACGTGAACATCTTTCAGAGGCCATTTTGCTGCCAGCCACCCTGTGTATTGCCAAATGCTAGTCCAAAGGCAAAAGCAGAATATCTTAGGATGCAGGTAGGTTGTGTGTGTGTAGAACATATAGATGATCTATATATGTCTAAGGCATGTGTCTGTCTGTGTGACACATGTATATATGCTGAGTGTTCACATGGGCAAATATGTGTGGATTTGGGGACATATGCTGCCTGACCTCATTAGCTTTGGTCGGTATTAGGTGTTGGAGGGTAGGAACACCACCCCAAGGGGGAAATATAAAGATGAACCAGGCAACCAAGTACTAGTTTCCTGACAATTCAAGTTGTGAAATAGTGAAATAGTTTAACTCCCATATGGATACTTGTGTTTAGAGACCTGGATTTCTGTGCCCTGTGGTCATATGTCGGTTACCACATTCACAGTGAAGGTAGCATCCTGCCTGAGCCGGGCACCCCCTCTAGAAGGGCCTGTGTGAGTCAGCATATAGCTCAGGGGCACATTCAGTGCTGCCAGCAATGAATAGATCAATCAAGTTATTGTTTCCCATCTTTCCAGCAAGAATAACAGCTCCTGATAAGGAATTCTGATCAAATCATCAGCCCTTCCCTTACCGCAACTCTGAGAACAGCTGAGACTGGCAGAGGCCTTGGGGATCATCTTCACTTTATGGAAGCGACAGAGCCAGTAAGAGGGCAGCTTGAGCAGGTTCATACAGGCATCCATAGACAGGACAAGAAGGGGGACCACTACTGCCATTTAGGGGGTGACTGCCAGCACCCTGAAGGCAGGGACTCCACATTAAATGCTCCAATAGCATCAGTCTTCCTCAGGACTTTCTGCTCCCCAGGTCTTCACGTTGCTAGGAAAAGATAAAACCAAGGGAACGTGCTTATAGACAGAGCCACTTTGTTACTGAGAGATGCTTCTACTCAGATTTCTCACATCAGAATCTGGGATAGACAGTCTATAAATCTCAAAGCATGTTTTTCTGCTTTTCCCTTATAGCTTAGGCTGAAGCAAGACTCAAGCTATAGCTTCTTTGCTCAGAGTTTCCAGGTCTTGTTTTGACGCTGCTCAGCTTTCCCAAGCAAACCTGTCTTCTCCACGCATTCAATCAACAGTGTCTGGGTGTCCCTACTGAGTGCAGTCCCTATGCTAAGTGTCAGGTACATTGCAGTGAACAGACAGAGGTGGATACTTGCCCTCAAGGGGCCTGTAATCAAAGAACTTCCAGGTTAAAGGCAACCACACTCAGTCTCGAAGTTGTCTCATTTTGAAAAAAACAGAGAAGAGAGAAAGACTTTCAATCAGAGTGGGAACAGGCAGGAAGAAAAGATATCATGAAAGGAAAAAAAAAAAAAGAGAGGCACACCAAGACCCAGAGGAAGGAAGATGTGGTAAAACATCTAGAATCACAGAGGCAGAAACAGCGCCAGAGTCTCCCTGCCACAAACACCTCTTCTCCATCTGCAGAAAATCTCAAGAAAGGGTTTTGGCTTCATGATGTTTAATCCCTGTGCAAGTCCCTGCCATGCTTGGGAAGAAGGAGGCTGGGATGCAAGGAGACCCTCCTTGGAAGCTCTGTGGTACTCCAAGGAGCCTGGTAGGGAGGGGTCAAGAGTGTGTGACCCAACTTTACCCAAGGGCTGCTCTGAGCTCCCCTTCTCCACAGAGTCCTCCCCAGCCTCCCTGAACAGAAACTGCCATCCCTGCAATGGAGAAGGGAAGGAAACCATTTTCTCTACATGGAGTCTCAGCTCAAGGTACCTTACCTTGTCCTGTTAGCTGTGATTGCATGCGCCATGTTGTGACATAGGCTAAGTACAGCAGAAACTCTATAAATGAATGGTCTTTCCCTCTAAGACTAAACAGAAACCACTTCCTCATTCTCATTTAATCAACTAGTATACACTGAGCATCTGTAGTAGACACTACTGGATGCAGGTTTACATCCCTAGGCCTGACCACACAGAAGATGCTTACAATCTTGAGCAATCAAGGATTCAGATTCCTCCTTTATAGACAAGGGAACTGAGATGCAAAGAAAGTAAGGGCCCTAGACAATGCCAAGACTCCGACCTTCCTGGAGCTAACCTTCAGCTCTCTCATTTCCTACCCCCAGCCTAGCTCTACCTATCATGTATATGTAGCCTGACACACACATGAGGTCAGGAGATTTCCTGGTTCTCAGCCTGAGGACCCAGAAGGGAACCTCCCAGATGAATCAAGAGATGCTATCTTCTAAGACAAGAAGGCTGTTTAACTCATCTTTATATCCTCATCACCCAGCTCCAATCCTTGGCACATAGTAGGTTCTCTAAAAATGAGTTGAAGAAATGAATTAAGCTCTATAGTATAGACCTCTCAGATCTTAGAATTTTTCCTGTCTCATTCAAGTCTTAGCAGAGGAGACACCAACCCCAACCTCATAGCCCGTTTGCTGCCCTATTCCTAGATAAAATGTGTACCATCAGCCAAAAGTGGTATTGTCCTTGAGGTATGCTGGGACTTCCTCATGTGTTGTTAGGGGTGTGGCAAATTCAGGCTTAGAATCTGGGGCAGGAGGGACTAAATGGTAGTGGTGTATGATGGCAGGAGGTTCTAGACAGGGTGTGGTACCAGTAGTTATATAGGGCCCGGGATGATTTCCCCCTTTACTCTGAAGGGAGACACTGAAGGGGCTATAACTTGCAGCCTATGACAGTAGCCTCTGCCCCACTCCATTCAGAGTCTCAGTCTCCCCTTGACCTGGATTTAAGTTTTGTCCATGTCTTCCAAACAGTGCTGGAAGCCATGTTTTCACCCTCATCACCACAAGTACATTCTGGGGCAGGGGACAGTCTTCCCTGAAATGGGCTCAGTGACATATCCTTAGTCATCTCGGACTGCCATACAGAGCACTACAGACTGGAGGGTTTAAACAACAGGAATTTATCTCTCACAGCTCTGATGGCTAGAAGTCTGTGATGAAGGAACTGATCTAAGATCAGCATGCCTCAAGGATGATAACCAGGGCTTTCTTCCTGGTTTAGAGACAGCTGCCTTCTCACTGGGCCCTCACATGATGGAGAGAAAAGACAGCAGGCAAGCTCTCTGGTATTGCCTCCTGTAAACACACTAATCCCATCAGGACCCCATCCTCTTGACCTCATCATTAACCCCCAACGGTCCCATCTCCAAACACTGTCACATTGGGGTGTAGGGCTCCAGCATATAAATATGGGTCATGGTGGGGGATGTGTGTTCAGTCACCCGGTTGTGTCTGATTCTTTGTGACTCCATGGAATGCAGCACACCAGTCTTCCCTGTCCCTCACCATCTCCTGAAGTTTGCCCAAGTTCACGTCTATTGTTTTGGTGATGCCATCCAGCCATCTCATCCTCTGACACCCTCTTCTTCTGCCCTCGATCTTTCCCAGCATCAGGGACTTTTCCAATGAGTTGGCTGCTTTCATCAGATGACCAAAATACTGGAGCTTCAGCTTCAGCATCAGTCCTTCCAACAAGTATTCAGGGTTGATTTCCCTTAAGATTGACTGGTTTGATCTCCCTGCTGTCTAAGGGACTTTCAGGAGTCTTCTCTAGCACCACAGTTCTAAGGCATCAATTCTTTGGCATTCTGCCTTCTTTATGGTCCACCTCTCCCCACCATGGTGGGGGGTGGGAACACAATTCAGTCCATGAAACCTTTCCATACTCATACCCAGTCCCTCCCATAGGCCAGATTCTGTACTAAATAGCAGTTATATAAAGGCAGGAAAGTAATGTCTCTGCTTTTCGATATGCTATCTAGGTGGTCATAACTTTTCCTCCAAGGAGTAAGCATCTTTTAATTTCATGGCAGCAATCACCATCCACAGTGATTTTGGAGCCCAAAAAAATAAAGTCTGACACTGTTTCCACTGTTTCCCCGTCTATTTCCCATGAAGAGATGGCACTAGATGCCATGATCTTCATTTTCTGAATGTTAAGCTTTAAGCCAACTTTTTCACTCTCCTCTTTCACTTTCATCAAGAGGCTTTTGAGTTCCTCTTCACTTTCTGCCATAAGGGTGGTGTCATCTGCATATATGAGGTTATTGGTATTTCTCCCAGCAATCTTGATTCCAGCTTGTGCTTCTTCCAGCCCAGCATTTCTCATGATGTACTCTGCATAAAAGTGAAAGAAGCAGGGTGACAATATACAGCCTTGACATACTCCTTTTCCTATTTGGAACCAGTCTGTTTTTCCATGTCCAGTTCTAACTGTTGCTTCCTGACCTGCATATAGGTTTCTCAAGAGACAGGTCACGTGGTCTGGTATTCCCATCTCTCTCAGAATTTTCCACAGTTGATTGTGATCCACATAGTCAAAGGCTTTGGCATAGTCAACAAAGCGGAAATAGATGTTTTCCTGAAACGCTCTTGCTTTTTCCATGATCCAGCAGATGTTGGCAATTTGATCTCTGGTTTCTCTGCCTTTTCTAAAACCAGCTTGAACACCAGGATGTTCACGGTTCACGTATTGCTGAAGCCTGGCTTGGAGAATTTTGAGCATTACTTTACTAGCCTGTGAGATGAGTGCAATTGTGTGGTAGTTTGAGCATTCTTTGGGATTGCCTTTCTTTGGGATTGGAATGAAAACTGACCTTTTCCAGTCCTGTGGTCACTGCTGACTTTTCCACATTTGCTGGCATATTGAATGCAGCACTTTCACAGCATCATCTTTCAGGAATTGAAACAGCTCAACTGGAATTCCATCACCTCCACTAGTTTTGTTCATAGTGATGCTTTCTAAGGCCCACTTGACTTCACATTCCAGGATGTCTGGCTCTAGGTGAGTGATCACACCATTGTGATTATCTTGGTTGTGAAGATCTTTTTTGTACAGTTCCTCTGTGTATTCTTGCCACCTCTTCTTAATATCTTCTGCTTCTGTTAGGTCCAGACCAT
>SJYQ01001936.1:407985-461831 GCA_006410935.1 Redunca redunca
CAGACAGCCATTTTGCTTTTTTGCATTTCTTTTCCATGGGGATGGCCATGATATTTAGTCATTCTTTAATATTAAGATAATAGCAGCTGGCCTTTATGAGGTTCTCCACATGACAGGTAGGTTATTATCCTATTTTCCAGATGAGGAAATCCTTGCTCAAAGAGGTGGAGTGATTTGTCCAAGCTGAAATAGCCAGATGATGAAAGAGCTGAGATGAGCACCCCAGTTCGCTGATATATTCTGAAGGGCTATTTCAAGCCCCTCCACACCCTATCCTTGTTTCTTTTCTTCTACTTCTTTCCCTCGCTTGCACTATTCATTTCCTTGGGATGCTGTCACAAATGACTACAAGCTCAGTGGCTTAAGACAACACACACTGATTTGCTTACAGTTCTGGAGGCCAGAAGTTGGAAGTCAGTATCTCTGGCTGAAATCAAAGTGCTGGCAGGACCACACTCCCTTCAGAGGCTCCAGGGGAATACTCCACTTCCTTGTCTTTTCCAGCGTCTGCTGCTGCATTCCTTGTATTCCTTGGTTCGTGGCCTCCTCCTCCATCCTCACAGCCAGCAGCACAGCGTCTCCTCTCTCAGAGTCTACTTTCCTCTTTTTCTGACCCACATCTTCTTCTCTTCCATGGTAGTCAGACCTCGTTCTCTGTTTCCATCCACACCTGGCCTTCTTTCTCTTCTTCTCTGCCTATGTTGAATCTCCCTCTGCCTCTCTCTTATAAGGACACTTGCGATTCCATTGAGGGCCCACCTGGGCCAAGGTAATCTTCCAACTCAAGACCCTTAACTTAATTACATCTTTTTCCATGTAAGGTAATATTCACAACTTCCAGGGGTTAGGACTGATATCTTTGGAGGATATCAGGTTTGCTTTCTCCCTGAAAACTGCCCTTGGCATTATTTCTCCAGGAGTGGAAGTGGGACTGAATTTGATCAACCACACTCTCTTGCCTGGTCGCCTTGGTGACCTAAGGTGAGGTGAGGTGAAGTCGTTCAGTCGTGTCCGACTCTTTGCAACCCAATGGACTGTAACCTACTAGGCTTCTCCGTCCATGGGATTCTCCAAGCAGGAATACTGGAGTGGATTGCCATTTCCTTCTCCAGGGGATCTTCCGAACCCAGGGATTGAACCCAGGTCTCCCGCATTGGAGGCAGACGCTTTAACCTCTGAGCCACCAGGGAAGCCCTGGTGACCTGAACTAGGTAAATGTGTAGTGTGTGGTGACCTAAACACTACACATTTACCTAGTTCTTTCCAGTTATCCAACATCATGTGCCAGTTGCCCCACTGGGGTTCCAGTCTATGGTGCTCACATACGCAGATGTTGTGAGAATGCTTGACACAAGGCAAGGCCTGGTGGAAAATAAAATGCAAGGAATTAAGTTTACGAAAAGGAAAAAAGAAGGGCCTTTGGGGAGTGGATGACCTATTGAGGCAAAGTATCATGTACATATGGAAAGTTACATGGGAATGTCAAGAATTGTCCACCAAATGTCAGTTATGAAGGGCAACAGGAAATTGGAAATGGAAGGCATCCTGTAGTCAAGAGAGGTCTGGAAGCGCTGAAGCCTGCATTTAACTTTGAACATTAGCTAAGGCTTATTGGGCTTCCCTAGTAGCTCAGATGGTAAAGAATCTGCCTGCAATGACAGAAATGCAGGTTCGATCCCTGGGCCAATAAGATCCCTGGAGAAGGAAATAGCAACCACTCCAGTATTCTTGCCTGGAGAATTCCATGGATGGAGGATGCTGGAGGGCTATGTCCATGTGGTTGCAAAGAGTCAGGACAAAGCAACTAACAACCACATAAAAAGATAAGGGAGTTGCCATTTTTGAGCATCTTCCGTAAGCTAAGCCTCTTACACCTGCCACGTTTACTCTTTTCCATAACCTGGGGTGGTGGGTATTATATGTTTACAAATGAGGAAACTGAGACTTGATTGAAGTAATTATGCCCCTTGCTCAGCTGGTAGATGGCAGAGCTGAGACCTAACCTTGGGCCACTGCCTGGAGCCTGTGTACTTTCCACACACCGACATCCTTGACCTAGTACCCTAGCCTCAGGCATAAGTAATGGTAACACAGTCCTGGTGTTCAGTGGACTTAAGGAAGAAGATGCCCATATTATGCTAAGCAGAGAAACAGAAGTCACACACATTAACACCTGAACTGACTGAAAATGCTCATTGGTGGCCCACAGCCTGTATGAGGCCAGGAGGTGTATTTTTGGAAGGACTCAACTAAGGTTTAAAGAAACTCTGGAACCCATCCTTGCAGCTAATATATATTTTAAAAAAGCCATCTGCATGGTGAAGGGGGCAAAATTTTATTCCTGTCTGGCAAAAATCAGCTTGTATTAGAGCAGACAGGAGCTCACCACCTACAGTGAGGAATTCACCTCCAGACTCCTGGAGACATATGAATTTGAGGTCCTGGTAAAACAGTCTGTCTAAACATTCAGGCACCCATTATGAGAACCCAAATCAGATAACCCCTCAGTTCAGTTCAGTCACTCAGTCGTGTCCGACTCTTTGCGACCCCAAGAATTGCAGCACACCAAGCCTCCCTGTCCATCACCAACTCCCGGAGTTCACTCAGACTCCTACCTTCATGTTAATTACAGTTTCTAAGCAGTGTCAATATACTGACTGAAAGCAAATCAAAGCAGAGTTGCATTTTCAAGCAAGACCTCCCTGTGGGCCCATCACATGCTGCTTCTTCAACATCACTGGTAGGACTGTCTGAGATGAAGGATAACTCTTGTCAGAAACATGCTGCTTTAGTGTACAAAATATTTGATAGTCCTTACTTCTAATCCTCACAAGAATGATGAGTTAGCTACTATTCCCATATGAAGATGAGGGAATTCTTTAAAATGGCAGTAGGACCTACTGGCAGAGAAGGCAATAGCACCCCATTCCAGTCCTCTTGCCTGGCAAATCCCATGGACGGAGGAGCCTGGTGAGCTGCAGTCCGTGGGGTCGCTAGGAGTCGGACACAACTGAACGACTTCACCTTCACTTTTCACTTTCATGCATTAGAGAAGGAAATGGCAACCCACTCCAGTGTTTTTGCCTGGAGAATCCCAGGGACGGGGGAGCCTGGTGGGCTGCCGTCTATGGGGTCGCACAGAGTCGGACATGACTGAAGCGACTTAGCAGCAGCAGGACCTACTGGAAAGAGCACTGGTATTTTGGTTCAAGCCCCTGAAAGGTCTTGCTGAGGGGTTTCTGTTCCCTAGACCTCAGTCTGTATATCATGATAGGCTTGTCTGACAAGACGGCTTGTATGAACCTATTTCCTCTGAAATTCTGTGACAGAAGAACAGACTTTTCCAACACCAAACATATGCGCTATTCTTTGTAATGGCTTAAAATTGCCCAGTTTTAATAAAAACTATCAATTTTAGCAACCACCTTGCTCTTCAGCACTGGTCCTATGTCTCTTAGACCCAGAAGGCCCATTTGGGTCCTTCACAGCCAGTCATGTTTTTAGAAAGAACAAGCTCCTGACTATGAAAACCTAAATCAGCCTTCTGAGGAAAGCGAGCCTCAGCAAGGTTCTGTCACTTGCCTGAGGACACACAGGTTGTGAGTGACATGAATCAGAAGTCATGGCACCAAGCACAATACCGCAAGAGTCTATGGAGCAGTGTTTCAAACTAGAGCATTTTCTCCAGCCCTGATTCCTCTTATGGTTGAACATGAGGTAAATTCAGATCTGTCCTTCAGGTTGAGTTTTTTTGTCAGATTCAAGCACCACCTACTTCTTGACTTTTTTTCAGGAGGAGGGAGAGCAATTTTCTGGAAACTTTGCTTTAAAAATATGCCTAAGAACTGATGATATGTATGTAAGAGTGTGTTAGTTACTTAGTCATGTCTAACTCTGCAAACCCATGGACTGCAGCCTGCCAGGCTCCTCTGTCCATGGAAGTTTCCAGGCAAGAATACTGGAATGAGTTCCCATTTCCTTCTCCAGAGGATCTTCCCAAACCAGGGAGAACCCTGTTCTCCCATGTTGCAGGCAGATTCTCCCCATCTGAGCCACCAGGGAAGCCCAAGAATGGATGGGTATCACCCAGCAAATCTGTGGTTGTATCAGAGCCAAGGTGGGTGCCTGTTTGGGTCTGAAACAAAAGTTCTGTGATTAGCTGATGTGGCCCCTGATAATAATCTGTCTAGCTGGTGCCTTTCCTGAGATGCAGCCACAGACCACAAATGTGGACAAAGCCCTGCCTGGGTGGCAACCTGAATTCTGCATTTGGTCCAATTTCATCCTCAACTCACCCAGCGGGCTGTAGCATTTTCTCCATGTATCTCTACTTTCCTTATCTGGTAAAAGGAACACAGTGCCAATCCCCAGAACAGTCCTAAAGCATAAGACACCAGCTTTGCCTTGAGCCTGCATTCAAACCTCAGCTCCTTCCTCACTGGCCGTGTTACTTGGGGCATAGTGTTTAATCTTCTGAGCCTCTCACATGAGGTTAAGGACTGTCTCAAAATGAAATAAAATCATGAAGATCAAGAGCCAGGTACTTAGGATAAAGGCAGCCATTTTTGCTACAATATGCGTGAGTTTGGGAAATAGAGAGAGCCACTAAAATCTAAGGTGAAGGCGTTATCAAAGCAGCTTTATTATCACTAACTCCCAGATGGGCCTGGAGGAGGGGAGGGAGGCAGTGGAGGTCAGAGAAGGCAGGAGCCATGCAGGCGCAGTTCCAGAAACGCTCAGGCCAAGGGAAATATACATTTCTGACCAGTTGTAGAATCCATCCCACAACCTTCTCCAGCCCAAACACACACACACACACACACACACACACACACACACACACACACACACACACACGCCCCGTCCCCCCCCCACCAAATTGGAAAGCAAACCACAGCATTTTAAAACCTCCTGTTGGTTTCGCCTTTCCTTCCCCCACGTATTGTTTTTGGGAAGGGCTGTTTCAGCCACAGCACTGCCAAGAAAACAGGGTGGTTTCCCTTGACCACTGGCCACGAATGTGTGCCTTTTCCCGAGCTTTGTGCAGGAACCCACAGTGACTTTAAAAAATAATAATAAAATTCTTCTCTATAAATAAACCCTTACGCTTTCTGCTGCGGGTCTTGGAGGGACGCGCTTCCCCTTCTTTTTGAACTCATTCAGGGCTCCGCTCCCTCCACAGTGGAGCTACAGCGTGTAGCCCCGAGGCATTCTGTGTAATCATTCTCCGTTGTGTCTTCCATCAATGAAGGAATGGCAGCGTTCAGGAACCTGTACTTAAAGATCCGCCTCTCCTCCAGAGACATACATCCTTCCACAAAATACCCCATTGCCACTTCCCCTAGAGATTTTACTCTTACAGCCTGTCCTGAATTTCCAGAGTCCGACAGATTAAGCATTTACAGTTTACTCAGTGATGTGAAGCAGTGGAAAGACCGTAAGTTTTGAAATCCAGATACCCAGGACTAAATTCTGGCTTTGTTTCCTGACTGTGTAATTGTGGACAAGAGGCTTACATCAGCTTGGGCAAGGTACTTAACAATTGTGTATGTGCCTGCCTCGGTTTATTCACCTTGAAAATGGATATAAATGATCTGTAATGCATAGACTTAGGTGAGTATTAAATGGGAAAAATGCGTGCAAAGTCTCAACCACACAGTAGGTAGTCAACAGAAGGCCATTTTTATCATGTTCTTGGCTGGACTAATTGTAGCACAAAGAAGGCTGATTCTGCTGGGATTCTCAAGAGGATGTAATGAAGGGATAATTTATAGGGGTGGGGCAGGGCTAAGGGAATCAGTAAGGGATGTTGAGGCACCCAGATACCTGCAGCAGCGGGGATTATCACCACCCCCAGACCTGATGGGACAAGAGGAGGGCCGGGCAGCGCTGGAGCGCAGTCAATGGTGGAGCAATGGAGAGAGGCTGCTGGCAGGAGCTATTATAGTGTTAGAGGAGCTAGTCACTGACAGACAGAGGCACAGAAGCAGGGAGGCAGCTGGGGGAGAACGCCCCAGCCTCTCCTGCACCCCTTAATCCTTTGCAGATGCCTGTCACTGGCCACACCCAACTGAAGACAGAGAGAAGGGAACCCCCAGATGCAATCCTAAGGGTTAGCCTTCCAGAGCACAGTGCAGACTAGAGAATAAAGCTCAGTGGGAAGAGAGTGCAAATGGTGAATCACTAGGCCATTCAGAGAGAGGAATTCCTTATGACACATCCTGGCTAGTATTAGTCAACCCAAACAGTGAAAAAAACTCCTGCAAAAATCCTAAAGGGGTCATTGTAATCATATCACTTTAGACCTAAAGAGCTTGCAGCGGTTTCCCAGTACCTAAAGACATGAGCCTCCTACCTCACCCCTGGGATCCTGTCCCATACCCTCCTCTCTCCCAGCTCATCTCCTGCCTCTCCTCTCCCAGAATTTTCTGAAGTGCTTGTCTCTTTTTTTCCCCCCCTGAGTTAATTAAACCCTAAATTACTTTATTTTAAATCAAATTTGTTTTTTAGATTTTTTTTGATGTGAACTGTTTTTAGTCCTTAATGAACCTGTTACTTCTATTTCTTTTTTTCTTTTTTTGCCATGAGGCATCTGGATATTAGCTTCCCAACCAGGGATCGAACCCACATCCCCTGCATTGAAAGGTGAAGTCATAACCCCTGGACCTCTAGAGAAGTACCCCTAAATGACTTTAGAGAAGTTCTTAAACTTTCTGAATATCAATTTCCAGTTCTATAAAATCATGACTTTTTACTGGATAAGATAATGATAATATCTACTTCGCAACATAATTAAATTTAAATGAAGTAATATACTCAGCATGTGGATGGCCACATGGAGACTCAGTGAAAAGGTCACTTCTTCATTTCTGGGGCATCCTCAGTCTTGCTGGTGAAAGAGAAATGAAAAAGACAAGAGGTACCACTTGATCTGACATAGGTTGTCCACAACGCACAGGATGTATCTCCAACTGGAATGCTTTTGTCTTGACTTGCTTCTCAGCTTTACACTTGAAACTTTTGATGGGTGGAAATTTGATTGGTGAGAGTCCTCATAAATGCTCTGTCCCTGTCTTCTCTGCTTAGCTAACTCATTGTCACCTGCTGACATGCAGACGACAGTACCCTTAGGCGATGTACTTTACCCATACTCCTAGAAGTTCTCACACAGAGGCAGCTCTGGAGCTGAACTGCCCAGCTTGAGGTTCCTGGACACAACATTTCTTCGCTGCATTGTACTCTTGCCACTTAACCTCTCTGTGCCTCAGTATCAGCATCTGTGAAATGGGGTGATGCTAGCACCCACACCACAGGGTTTTCCTGAGATTAAATGTCAATATATGCAAATCACTGAGAATACTGCCTGGCATAGAGTAACCACTTAATAATATTAGCCAGCTTATTTTTAATCTCTTTATTACCAGTATGTCACAGTCCTTAACACATCTAGTATAATTTCAGGTTTATCTGTCTGATTCCCATATTGATTCTTTGAGTACCTCCACAACAGGGCCTAAAATAATGCTTGGCACATAGTATGTGCTCAAGACATGATCAGTGAGCGAATGACTAAATGAAAGAATGCATGAATGAACGACATAGGACTCAAAGTGCGTGGAAGGAGTCTGGTTTGGGTGTTCGCGTGAAGCTCAGCGTAGGCCTTTTCTCAAGAATGTGAAGAACTGAAGAAGTCAGAGCCAAAAATTCAAGCTGCTCCGGGGCAAAGCAGGGCCACCCACGGGGCAACTCCCATGGAGGCCCAGTGTGGGTGGGTCCCTGCCCTGAGCAGGCACCAGCTTTCTAATCTAATTGTGTGATAAGAGAAACCACTCCCCCACCCGTCACACTTCCTCCTCCCACGTTAAAAACGAAGAGCAGTGATGTGCATTCAGGGGTCTCTGGGAAAGACAATACTTGGCCCTGTCCAGCCAAACTCACCATCAGGACATTCAAGGGTGGAGGGGTCTGACCAAAGGATGCCCTGAGTCCCCAGGGCAGCCCTGCCCCTCCTCCCGCCTGCCTGGATGCCCTCCTTCCTACATCTGCTCATGTGTGTCCTTGGCCCCCCATTGCTTCCATCTTATTCAGTTAAAGTGCAAGGACCTCAAAAACCTGTGTGGTATGCCTCCTGACAGCACCCCCATCCCTCATTCCTCCACTTTCCCCTTTGCTCACCCCACCACGTGTTAGCCTGTCACTGGTTCACCGTGGAGTAAGCTTGCTGGCTATTTCCTTGCTAAAAAGGCCCTTGCTTCAGTCATCCTTGTAGCTTGATTCTTCTCATTACTCATTTATCAGTTCCTTCACTTAACAGACCGTTTTTAAACTTTAAAATTTTTATTTTTAATTATGGTTAAAAATGCAAAATTTATGACCCTAACCGTTTTGAAAGGTAGGTCAGTTCATAAAGTAGATTTACATCCTTGTGTGTCTATCACCACCATCCATCTCCATTCTGCAAAACCCTCTCCATCTTGTAAAACTGAAACTCTATACCCATTAAACACAAACTCCCCATTCCCACTTCACCCAGCTGCAGAAGTCACCATTCCACTTTCTGTCTCTATGTGTAAGACTACCTAGGCACCTTGTACAAGTGGACTCAACAGTATTCGTCCTTTGTAACTGGCTTATTTTGCTTAGCATAATATCCTCAAGGTCCATCCATGTTGTAGCATGTGTCAGATATCTGCTTTTTCTGGCTAAATGATATGCCATGCATGTATATTTTGTTAATAGACACCTGAGTTACTTCTACCTTCTGGCTATTGTGAATAATGCTGCTATGGACACGGGTGTACACATATCTGACCAAGTCCCTGCTTTCATTCCTTTTAGGTTTGTATCTTGAAGGGGAATTGATGGATCCCATGATAATTGTCTGTTTTGTTTTTTGAGGAGCTGCCATACTGTTTTCCATAGTAACTACACCATTTTACATTCCCTCCAAGAAAGCAAAGTTTCCAGTTTTTCCACATCTTCCTCATTCTTATCATCACTTGTTATTTTCTCTTTTGGATTTTTTTTTTTAAGCCATCCTAATGGATGTGAGGTGGTATCTCATTGTGGTTTTTAACAATTTTTAAGCACCTACTGTGCTTAAACAACTAGATAGTTGTCAGGACATACAAATAAAGCCAAGTTGGTGCCCTCCAGGAAGAGAGAGAGCAACAAAACAAACCTGAATTGATCCACTCATGGATGTGTACGAAGCCTACAGATATTGTCTCATTTTATCCTCACATTATCCACAAGGTGAGTATAATTCACCTATTTTAGTGTAGAAACCAAGATTCACCAAAATTCAGTGACTTGCCTCCCACTTATAGAGCTCATACATGTGACAGAATTGAAAACACATGTTTTTGAGACTCAAAAGCCTATGCTGTTTCTGACAGTTGTTCTCAGATATTTTTTTTAATTTAACTGATCAGAAAAATAAAAAAATAACTTTGAGGCACCAACAGATTTCTTGCCAACATTTTATTTGGCAAAACAAGAGCTTTGGAAAGCAATTAATTTGCCATCTAATGCCACTATTCTTACACAGGAAGAAATTTAACCACATGTCCTTCAGAAAAACACACACACATGATAAAGTTTATTTAACTGAATAAACTTAGCTTTATGAAAACCTTACTGCACTGCTGATTTCTCATGTCCCTGCCCCAGGAGGAAGAAGCATGTATCAAGCCATGACCAGTCCTTGGCTTCTAGAGGTCAAGTACTCCAGCCCCACAGGCCCTCAGGTAGGTGCTCTGGAAGATGGTAAGCCCAGCAGGAGTTGGCCTTGTATGAGGACATGCATTCTCAGTTGCTAATTGGCATCCGACTCTTTGTGACCTCGTAGACTATGCCCTGCCAGGCTCCTCTATTCATGGAACTTTCCAGGCAAGAATACTGAAGTGGGTTGCTTGCTATTTCCTCCTCCAGGGGATCTTCCTGACCTGTGTCTCTTGTATCTCCTGCATTGGCAGGCAGATTCTTTACCACTGAGCCACCTGAGAAACCCCTGTATCAGCCTTGAAGGGAGTTTAAACGTGAACAGAACAGAGAAAATTAAGTGCCCTTGCAGGTTAGCCCATCTGACCGACAAATAATGGGGAGGCATGAAGATTTACCAAACCCTGCCACTTCCAATGCCTCCATGACCTCTCTCTCTCTTTTTTTTAATTTATTTTTTATTAAAGTATAGTTGAATTGCAGTGTTAATTATTGCTAAACAAATAATTAAGCAAATTATTTTGCAGCAAAGTCAGCTGAAGTGACTCAGTTATACATGTATATACATTCTTTTTCATATTCTTTTCCATTATGGTTTATCACAGGATATCGAATATAGTTCCCTGTGCTATATGGTAGGACCTTGTTGTTTATCCATCCTATATATACCAGTTTGCATCTGATAAACCGACTCCAGGTCCTATCCTCTACCACCCCCGCCTTGGCAACCACATCTTTTCTCTATGCCTCTGATTCTATTTCTGTTTCATAGACAGGTTCAATTGTGTCATATTTTAAATTCCACATATAGTGATATCATATGGTACTTGCACATATAGTGATATCATATGGTACTTGCACATATAGTGATATCATATGGTACTTGCACATATAGTGATATCATATTGTACTTGTCTTTTTCTTTTTGACTTCACTTACTATGATTATCTCTAGTTGCATCAATATTGCTACAAATGGGACTCCTGAACATATATATCCAGACAAAACTATCATTTCTAAAAGGTATTTGTACCCCTGTGTTCACAGAAGCACTATTCACAATAGCCAAGACCTGCAAACAACTTAAATGTCCTTCAGAACAGGAATGGATACAGAAAATGAGGTAAATATATACAATGGAACACTACTTACAATCTCTCTTGGCTCTAAGACCCAAACTTTTCCCCTTCTTTCTAAGGCCTTTATACTTCTATAGGATCTGGGTACCCATTTATCATATCAGATTTGTAAAAGGTATAAGACTTTTTTACCAGGCGGGTGAAACTTATAGTCATGTCCAACTCATTGCAACCCTATGGACAGTCGCCTGCCAGGCTCCTCTGTCAATGGGATTCTCCAGGCAAGAATACTGGAGTGGGTCGCCATGGCCCTCCTCCAGGGGATCTTCCAGACCCAGGGATTGAACCCATGTCTCCTACATTGGCAGGTGGGTTCTTTACCACTAGTGTCACCAGGGAACCCCATATATCATTATACATTTGCCCAAACTCATACAAGGTACAGCACCAAGAGTTATTATAGAGAATAAATATAATGAACAGCCAAGTTTCTTCTGTTCTGCTCTTCAAATCTTATCATTTTACTGTGATTCAGATTTTTATCAAAAGAAAGATTCAGTCATTATAGTAAAGCTGTGTTCTCTTTTGAGTGAATCTCCAAATCCTATTGCCTCCTATGGCTCCCCAGATGTGGCCACTTTTCTGGTTTTAATATTTTCTATTTCTTTACTAAACAATATGTAATAGTTTCACATGTAATAAAACTTTATATAAATGATATCATGCTAAAAATAGCCTCCTGCTTATTTCTTTTCTTATTCGATATTATATCTTTGAGATTTATTCCTATATAAATATATAAGTACAGGTTTTTGTAAATGTCCTTTATCAGATTCAGGAACTTTCTTTCTGTAGTCTGTTGATAGGCTCTCATGAATGGACATTATTTTTCTGTATCTATTATTATGTAGTTTTTATTTAGTCTAATATAATGAATGCCATTCTTTAATTTTTAAATGATGAATAGCCTTGCATTTCTTTGATTAATTTGGCATAGTTGTGAACTATTATTTTTTTATATTGCTGCATTTGATTTGCTAATATTTTGTTTAATTTTCTTTTTCTTTTTTCTGGTTTTACTATCAGGATCATGCTAGCCACAGAAAATGAGTTGGTAATTGCTCTCTTTCTTTATTTTCTGAAAGAGATTGTATATAAATTATATCTTTTATGTTTGATAAAATTCACCAGTGGAACTACCTGGGCCCAAACGTCTCTTTGTTAGAAAGCTTTTTAATTATAAACTAAGTTTCTTTAGAAGATATAGGACTATGTAGTTTGTGTTTTTCTTCATGCATGAGTTTTGGTAACTTGTGTATTTTAAGATATAAGTTCAAGTTTACTGATTCCATTACATTACTGATTCCCACCCCTACCTCAGTGAGTTTTTTCTGGTATTGTATTTTTCAGTTCTAAAATTTCCACTTTTTTCTTTTTTAATATTTATTTATTTATTTGACTGCACTGGTCTTACTGGTGGCACATGGGATCTTCAGTCTTCGCTGCGGTATGTGGGATCTTTAGTTGCAGCATACAAACGCTTAGTTGCAGCAAGTGGGATCTAATTCCTAACCAGAAATCAAACCTAGGTCCCCTGCATCAGGAGTACAGAGTCTTAGCTGCTGTATCACCAGGGAAGTCCCTCCATTTTTTTTCAATAGTTTCTATTTATTTACTGAAAATTCCTATCTTTCCATTTGTTTCAATAATGTTTGCTCTTGCTTCATAAAGCTTGGCATAATAGCTTCTCTTAAGGCTTTGTCATAGTAGTCTAACGTCTGGGTCAACTTGGTATTACTTGCCTTTCCTTTGAGAGTTATTGAGATTTTCCTGGTTCTTTGTACATTGATTAATTTTGAATTGTATCTTAGACATGTTGAATATCATGTTAAGAGACTGTGGATCCTCTTAAGAATGGCTGAAGAATGTTTTTTGTTGTTCTTGTTTTATAAGCAAGCTATTAACATGGCTAAGTTTAGATCACAGGTCCCAACCTACCTTCTTTGAGCTGTGGTTGTAAAGCCAGTTTCATTTTTAAGGCTTTTGCAGTGCCATTAGGGTCAACCCCATGTATGAATCACCCAGGGGCCATTCAGGGACTTGGAAAGTGTTCTATACCATAGTTAAGTCACAGGCTTTTGTTATGCTGCTTTGGGTCAGTCCCTTATCTGTGCAGCCTGGGAGTGAGCCCAGAATTTCATCCACAAATTTAAGGAACCCGTTTCTTGAGCTCCTTCTTCTTGGATATCCTTTTCTCTCGCTTACCCAGAGTCCCATTTTCTTGGTGTGCTGGATAGTAAGCAAGGATGCAGCTTCCTCATGCTATCATACATTTTTCATGACTGAGACCACTTTGGGAATGAATCAGTGAGGAAAAAAAAAAAAGTGAAAATAAAAAGATATTCCCTAAAAGAGTCTTCATATAACAGGGATCCCTTTCCCCAGTTCTTATGATCAGAGGAAGAATTTTTTTCTGAGTTTTAAGTGATTAATAAGATGCCACTATCATAGCAATAAGGTAGTTCATGACTAGGATTTGCCTTGGGGTCAAGACAAGAGAGTAAAAAGAATAAAATAATGAAATTTTGCCTTCTCCCAAAGCACAAACACCTTTGGTCCTGCAGGGCCCACTCTTCCTTGTCCTCTAGCCAGAAGAGAGTTTTATCTTGGATTTATTACTGTCCATGCACACTGACTTGCTCCAGGATTCACGCTGCCCTAGTGTCTAAGCTAAAAGACACAGGAGGGGAAAAAAACAAACAAACAGGAAACTTAATACATATGATAATCAATTTTGTGTTTCAATTTGACTGGACCACAGGGTGTCCAGACATTTGGTCAAACATTATTCTGGATGTGTCTGTGAGGACGCAGTAGTTTCCAGGCCCTGTTGCTTTTTCCCTCCTCTCTCTGCCCCCAACCCCATGTTTAGGAGCTCCTGTCCTGGCTCAGGCCCTCGCTGTGCCTCCCCTGGAAAATTGCATTACTTTCCTGGGAGTTCCCTGGTTTCCACTCTCATCAGACACATGGTTCTTATAAGGAACTTTAAAGGGCTCAAATCAGACCATGCTATTTGCTTGGATTAAAAACCTTTAGTGTTTCCCCTTCACCTGTAAGATGAAGTAGAAGCTACTCACATGACAAACAAATAAAAACAGAACACCCCCCAGGCCCTGGCCACTGCCGGTTCCTCCAGCTTCACGCTAGGTCGGTGCTTCAGACACACAGCACTCCCTGCACCTTCACAACCCGACTTCCTGACACCTTTATGTGTCATATCATCATGACAACTCTCTCTGCCCTGCCTCAACACCATCTTACCAAGCCTTCGAGGTAAAGCGGGATGCTCTGGCCTGGAAATGATCTACTGTGTGCGAGACACTTGCACCTATGTTGGAGTCACATTTAATTCTCACAACAACACTCTGAGTACAGAGCAGTGACCTCATTTACAGACGAGGAGGTTGATGTTCGGAGATGCTAAGCAACTTGCTGAAGACACACAGCTACACTTTCAGTTCAGTTCAGTCGCTCAGTCGTGTCCAACTCTTTGTGACCCCATGAATCTCAGCACGCCAGGCCTCCCTGTCCATCACCAACTCCCGGAGTTCACTCAAATTCACGTCCATTGAGTCAGTGATGCCATCCAGCCATCTCATCCTGGGTCGTCCCCTTCTCCTCCTGTCCCCAATCCCTCCCAGCATCAGAGTCTTTTCCAATGAGTCAAATCTTTGCACGAGGTGGCCAAAGTACTGGAGCTTCAGCTTTAGCATCATTCCTTCCAAAGAAATCCCAGGGTTGATCTCCTTCAGAATGGACTGGTTGGATCTCCTTGCAGTCCAAGGGACTCTCGAGAGTCTTCTCCAACACCACAGTTCAAAAGCATCGGTTCTTCGGCACTCAGCTTTCTTCACAGTCCAACTCTCACATCCATACATGACTACTGGAAAAACCATAACCTTGACTAGACTGACCTTAGTCGGCAAAGTAATGTCTCTGCTTTTGAATATGCTATCTAGGTTTCTCATAGCTTTTCTTCCAAGGAGTAAGCGTCTTTTAATTTCATGGCTGCAATCACCACCTGCAGTGGTTTTGGAGCCCAAAAATAAAGTCTGACACCATTTCCCATCTATTTCCCATGGAGTGATAGGACCGGATGCCATGATCTTCGTTTTCTGAATGTTGAGCTTTAGGCCAACTTTTTCACTCTCCTCTTTCACTTTCATCAAGAGGCTTTTTAGCTCCTCTTCACTTTTCTGCCATAAGGGTGGTATCATCTGCATATCTGAGGTTATTGATATTTCTCCCGGCAATCTTGACTCCAGCTTGTGCTTCTTCTAGCCCAGCGTTTCTCATGATGTACTCTGCGTATAAGTTAAATACGCAGGGTGACAATATACAGCCTTGACGTACTCCTTTTCCTATTTGGAACCAGTCTGTTGTTCCATGTCCAGTTCTAACTGTTGCTTCCTGACATGCATACAGATTTCTCAAGAGGCAGGTCAGGTGGTCTGGTATTCCCATCTCTTTCAGAATTTTCCACAGTTGATTGTGATCCACACAGTCAAAGGCTTTGGCATAGTCAATAAAGCAGAAATAGATGTTTTTCTGGAACTCTCTTGCTTTTTCCATGATCCAGCGGATGTTGGCAATTTGATCTCTGGTTCCTCTGCCTTTTCTAAAACCAGCTTGAACATCAGGGAGTTCACGGTTCACGTATTGCTGAAGCCTGGCTTGGAGAATTTTGAGCATTACTTTACTAGCATGTGAGATGAGTGCAATTGTGCGGTAGTTTGAGCATTCTTTGGCATTGCCTTTCTTTGGGATTGGAATGAAAACTGACCTTTTCCAGTCCTGTGGCCACTGCTGAGTTTTCCAAATTTGCTGGCATATTGAGTGCAGCACTTTCACAGCATCATCTTTCAGGATTTGAAATAGCTCAACTGGAATTCCATCACCTCCACTAGCTTTGTTCGTAGTGATGCTTTCTAAGGCCCACTTGACTTCACATTCCAAGATGTCTGGCTCTAGATTAGTGATCACATCATCATGATTATCTGGGTCGTGAAGATCTTTTTTGTACAGTTCTTCTGTGTATTCTTGCCACCTCTTCTTAATATCTTCTGCTTCTGTTAGGTCCATACCATTTCTGTCCTTTATCGAGCCCATCTTTGCATGAAATGTTCCCTTGGTATCTCTAATTTTCTTGAAGAGATCTCTAGTCTTTCCCATTCTGTTGTTTTCCTCTATTTCTTTGCATTGATCGCTGAAGAAGGCTTTCTTATCTCTTCTTGCTATTCTTTGGAACTCTGCATTCAGATGCTTATATCTTTCCTTTTCTCCTTTGCTTTTCACTTCTCTTCTTTTCACAGCTATTTGTAAGGCCTCCCCAGACAGCCATTTTGCTTTTTTGCATTTCTTTTCCATGGGGATGGTCTTGATCCCTGTCTCCTGTACAATGTCACAAACCTCAATCCACAGTTCATCAGGCACTCTATCTATCAGATCTAGGCCCTTAAATCTATTTCTCACTTCCACTGTATAATCGTAAGGGATTTGATTTAGGTCATACCTGAATGGTCTAGTGGTTTTCCCTGTTTTCTTCAATTTCAGTCTGAATTTGGCAATAAGGAGTTCATGATCTGAGCCACAGTCAGCTCCTGGTCTTGTTTTTGTTGACTATATAGAGCTTCTCCATCTTTTGCTGCAAAGAATAGAATCAATCTGATTTCGGTGTTGACCATCTGGTCATGTCCATGTGTAGAGTCTTCTCTTGTGTTGTTGGCAGAGGGTGTTTGCTATGACCAGTGCATTTTCTTGGCAAAACTCTATTAGTCTTTGCCCTGCTTCATTCCGTATTCAAAAATGCACTGGTCATAGCAAACACCCTCTTCCAACAGCTACACTTACTACAGTGAAAATTGGCAGAATCAGAGACTGAACCCAAATATCTGGTGCTCTAATTATTGACCCACAGTCCTTTCTGGTTCATAAGAATTAGATTTGAAACCTGGTTCTATTATTCACTTGTTTTATGACCTTGCCGCAAGTCATTTCTGCTTTCTGAGCCTTTGTTTTCCTCATTTGCAAAACAAAATGATTGTACTCAATGATCTGTATGCTCCCTTCCTTCCTGAAGATGTATAATACCCTGCAGTGTCCACATGGCCCTGGACATTCCTTTATTCCTGGGCTTCCCATGGAGAATAGTCAATTCTCTAACAATGATCCCTAGTCAGCAGAAAACTGATGCTCCTCTCCCACACTCTTTCAAGTATTCACACCTGTCTCTGAACCAGCACGGAAACTCCTACCATAGGTCTGCATGTCTAGGCTCATGCCTGGCTGAGTGTCTCTCTTCCTGAAGCCAAAATCTCATTAGGAAAAGAGAGATGGTGAACCCCAACACAACATTCTCATGAAATTACACTAATCTGTGCTCTCTCCCTAAGCCACTCGAAGCCTAGGTAACCTCACTTGTAAAACAATGGGAGGTGGTCGTCTGTAGACCTTGTAGCTCTAATCTTCCAAGATGCTGGAACATTACAAACCACCTGAGGCAAGAACTCACTAATAGAAAAATGAACCCTCCCACAAAGGCCCATTCTCCTTGGGAGAACCCAACCTTAGCCAATTCTAAGAGTCTCTGAAATAATTGGCTACTGTCAGCGTCTGCCTGCAATGTGGGAGACCCGGGTTCGATCCCTGGGTTGGGAAGATCTCCTGGAGAAGGAAATGGCAACCCACTCCAGTACTCTTGCCTGGAGAATCCCATGGATGGAGGAGCCTGGTAGGCTACAGTCCATGGGGTCGCAAAGAGTCGGATACAACTGAACGACTTCACCTTCACTTTCATCCCAACTTCAAGGTCATCCCAGAGGGAAAGTTCCCAAAAGACCAGAGATTTAAAACTGAGGTGAGAAAGGAAGGAAGGGAGTAAAATAAAGTTCTATCCAACCAAGTGAAGACATTTAGGATGGTGGTAGAAGAGCTGCATGGATTTCAGAGTCAGATGGGCTTAGATTCAATTCCACCACTAACTGTGTGATCTTACCACTAACAGTGTAAATGCAGGCCGGCCATTGGATCTGGTGTCTTCATCTGGTTTAAAAAAAAATAGGCTCATCTTTCTTACTCACAACTACTTGTGAGATGGTGTGTAAAAATGGCTATTTAGCACAGTGAAGGTGTTCCAAGTTGCCTGGTTTTATTCCCCTGTGTTTTCTATTTAAAGACAATCAGAGACTGCCAAGAAAACACAAAGAAATTGAAGGCCAGATGTTTTCAGGCAAACACATCCATGAGAAACACACTCTGGGAGCATCCTGAATCACAGTATCCTAAAACAGGAAGTGACTCTCGCAGTGATCAATTACAGAATAATTACACCAGATTTAGCATTCTGTACCCCCCACCATTCACCACTGCTTGAATCTGGCACTGATCGGGTGCTCACTGCTCTCCAGAGCAGCCTGTTCCTAGTCAGAAGTGAGATGAGGCAAATCACCAAAACTTTGTCAGATCCAATGATTCTTCCAATAACAAGGTCCCTCTGTCTCTTCCTTTACAATCCAGTTGTTACCAAACTATATTATTATTCCACTGAGCCTTTGTTCTTGCTGTTCTCTTTCCTGGGGACCCTCCCCATTCCTTACCCTTTTCCTCTGCTAAAGAGACTCTTATTCATCCCTTGAGAAGCAGTTCAATCCTCACCACCTCTGAGAAGTCCTCCATGAGCTCCCACCCCAAGCTAGGGTTGGGTGTTGCTCTGTACCTCCAGCTCCTTTTACTGAGCATTCAACTAAAGTGAAATAATCTATTTACATCTTGACTGTGGTTCCTCAGAAGTAGGGACCTTACCTTACACATCTCTGTATCCCAGCTCCTCCAGCAGAGCTTGGATCAATGAACAGAGCTGTCTGAGGATTTGAGTCAGCTAAAGAGGCAGAGAGGCAGGCCCATGTAGGGCCAGCAGTGGCTGCATTGCGTGGGGAGGAGCTGCTCAGGGGGCACGTGTGGCAATGATTAGATTCTGGATCTGGCTTCCTGAGTAAGAAGAATTGGAGAAGAAAGGATTTCATTTCAAAAATGCTCTGGTTTTTTTGTGGGGATTTATGCCTGTCTGCACCAGCTGAACTCATGGAGAAGCCTGTTGAAAGCTTCACATCAGACTTCTTTTCTCTTCCTATAAACAGTTCCCAGCAAATTGATGGAAAACTGGACACGTCTCCACTGAACTGTGCTCCAAGAGTAAGGTGGGAACTATTCTTTAGGGATTTTTGGAACAAAACAATATGGTGTAATGCATTAAGTTGTAAACAAGTCATTTGGTACTTGGGAGAAGGAGGGGTAGCTATTCTGCCATTTCATGTACTTGACCTTGGTCTAGGTGCTTTCCACAGGGCAGTTCGCAACGTACCTGTGAGGTTAGGGATCACTGTCTATTTTACACGTGGAGAAACTAAAGGTCTAGTGGTTAATTAAATAACTTTCAACTCATCCAGCATCTAAGAGGGGACTGATCTAGGTATAATCCCCAAATGTATGTTTCTTTATAGTCCCATTACCAATGATGCCAATTCTGTAAGTTACTTACCAAATATCCATTTTACCCTTTGTGCTTAGACATAGAACTTGTGCTCGCTGCTGGGCAAATTGCTATCTACAATAAAGAGAATTCCAGCCTCCATTATAGTTGGAGAGGCCATGGGCCAAGTTCTAGCCAACGATACATAGTCAGAGGGGGAAAGTGGAGCTTCAGGGAAAGCTCCTGAAAATGGATACAGTATGTGTCCTATTGTTTCTTCCAATTCTCCTGCTGCTAAGCTAGAACCAGAAGTGCTATATGGAACTCCAGGAGCCATTTCAGACCTGAGGTGATCCTGAGGATGGAAACCATGTACTAGAAGGTGGGGGTGGGGGGGTGATAACTATGGAGGCTGCAACCAGCTCTAGGCCTTCAGATTTCTTTTATATGTCAGAGGAAATCCATGTGTGTTTCCATCTCTGTTTCTGAAGCTGAAACAACACTTGTGATGTCTCAGTTCAATCACAGATTCACTGTGGGACTTCTGGCAAGTTGTTTACATTTTGGATCTTAGTTTTCTCATCTGGGAAATAAGCAGATTGAACTAGAAGGGTATTTTCAAAGGTTCTTTCTAACATAAGGGTACCAAATACACAGCATAATCCTGGGCAACCAGCAGTGCTGGGTCTGGAAAGACAACAGAATAGAAGAGCCTTTTTGTCCCCAAGGATTTTCAAAGTAGTTAGAGAAACAGAACATTCATTCATCCAATCATTCACTCAGTGTAGTGGATACTGTGGTCTGTTGCCCGGCTGTCCCCTTAAGACCATTTTCCTACTTGCTGGGAGTGTTGACTGCTGACAGTTCACAGCTGGCTTCCTCTCCCAGAAAGACCATCAGATGAAGGGTGCTGTCTCTAGCAAAGCTGTGCCTGCTTTCTGTGAGCAACTCATGCCCATCAATGGATTGAGGTGGAAGGTACACAAGTCTGGCCTCCTTGCCTCTACTGTGACAACTTAGAAGGCTTAGTCCTGGGCAACTGCATTCCAGCTCAACTTCTGTCTCTACCCAATCCTGCTTTGCTTACTCCTTCATGGAGTGGGGAGGAGTGTTCCCAGAAGCACCCACTGATAAACTTTGTATCTCAGAGTCTGTTTCCCAAGACACACATCCTAAGGCTGTTTGTGGCGGGAATGGCTCTATCTGGGATTTGGAGCTGGGTTACTTGTTAGCTGGGCTTCCCAGGAGGCACAGTGGTAAAGATCTGCCTGCCAGTACATGAGTTGCAGGAGATGCAGGTTCAATCCCTGGGTCAGGAAGCTCACCCAGAAGAGGAAGTGGCAACCCACTCCTGTATTCTTGCCTGGAGAATTCCATGGATGGAGGAGCCTGGTAGCCTACAGTCCATGGGGTCGCAAAAGAGATGGACATGACTGAGTGACTAAGCATGCATGCACCTGTTAGCTGGGTCACCTGTCAGCTGGCTGGCAGTTAGTATACCATCACCAGGATGGAGAAAGTACTGATAGCCCCTGGCATCCTGAAGCCCTGAAATTGGGAAGATTTTCACTCTTGGTGAGCTGGGGTGGGAAGATAGTGCAAGGAAAAGCACTCGCTGGTGCCATAGGTCAGACATTTGAGAGATTTGGGGGAAAGCTGCCATTATTAAAACTATGGAATGTGTTGACTTCACTGAGTGCTGTCAATGTATTGGAGAAAGGCTAGAAATGATTAATCACTAACTTAAGACAAGGTGGGAAAGTCAGAGTCCTCCTTGGCAACATGTCAAGAGAGTCTCTTCTCCTATAGCAGGAGAACAGAAAAAGCTGAGGACTGGGCCCAGGACATAATTGAAAGGGCAGCAGAGTTTCAGTAAAATTGTCTTTTTCTACCCTTGTGTGGCTAAGATCAGTACCCTGATTGGGAAGGAGCGAGACACTCAGACGCAGGGTAAGGACATCTGGGTTGAAACACTTGAGAACCTGAGAACCTTGACACTCCAGCCCTGCCTGGACATTCTAGGCCACAGAAGAGACCTGATCTTCTCCATTATGGACTTGTCTCTCTTGCTTACAAATGACTCGGAGAATTTTGGCGAGCCGTAAGTCACAATAAACTTCCTATGGGCCTCAGAAAGAAAAAGCAGCACACATCAGCTTTAGGACTTCCCCTCCAGGCCACCAGACCCAAAATGAGGGTCAAGTCACACCATTATCCCACCAGAGATGTACTAGGCCTCCAGGAAAGATGCTATACCCTGAAGGAGCTGCAGGGCCGAGCCAAGCTGCCTTGGCAGGTGCCAGGAGCTCCTGTGTGGAGATGGATCCAGGGGCAATAGGCAATGGGATGACAGAGAGCTTATTGCCATGGGAGCACTCTCCCCTGACACAGGTTATGACACTTGTCCAGGACCCTGACAGTCAATCCCAGTGTGCTACATGGTTGGCTGTGGGAATCTTGCAGAAGCTCACAAGAAGCACCCACACAAAAGGCTCAGAGAAGGGGGCCTGCTGGGGTGATGAGCCATGGAAAGCCAGAGAACCTGAGCTAAGACCTTCAGTAAATATGTATCGAGTAAACCCTGTGGGACAGACACTGTGATCATTTATTCATTTGATCACTATGAACAAGACATGACCTTGTCCTTCTGGTATCTGTAAGCTGTGATTATGAAATAAGGGGACTGATTTTTAAAAACAAAATCACTCAGAAGAGACACTTCTAGGACTTCCCTGGCAGTCCATTGGTTAAGACTCCACACTTCCAATGCAGGGGTTGTGGGTTTGATGCCTGATCAGAAAACTAGGATCCCACATGTGGTAGGCCACAGCCAATACTAAATAAATAAATAATAAAAGTGTTATCATGTTTTTAAAATGCAGAAGAGATGCATTCAAATGGGTGTGACTTCTGAAAATTCTACTGGGAGACTCTAGGCTTCTCACTAATATGGAAACAGATCAGGGAAGCCACAGTCACACTGACCTGGGGACAACTTCCCATCAAGCCACAGTTTAAACCTGTGTGACCTTGAGAAAATGTTTTAACTTCTCTGACCCCAAAGTTTCTCATCTGTAAAACCCAGAGGATGATCTCTGCCCTAGTAGGGTGTTGCCCCTTTTAAATTAAAGTGAGCTCATATAAATCCCAAATGCCTAGTCTATTAAATGCAATGTACACTCAGTAAAAGCTGGTCCCTTCTCCCTCTCCTATGCTTCTGCCTTTACTCTGCCAACTCCCTTTTGTAAAGTCCTGTTCAGGATTAGTTTAAGAAGCAAAATAAGAATATTAGTCTTTCTTTTTCTCCTTTCTATACTTTCCTCCCTTTCTTTTTTGCTCATTTATTTAGCCAGTGTGGGCACTTGTTTCCATCATTCACTTGTCTTCCTCACTTAGCTTTGAAAGACTTTTGGTAATTTTTACTCAATGAATGTAGCTGTATAGCATGAGGATTTTTCCTCTAGGAGATATGGAAATCCATGGCTAGAGTTCTGAAGCTGCTGGGAAATCTGGAGTAATAAAATACACCTTGATGTTCAGGATGTGATATTTTGAGCAGTCCACCCTCATTGTGATATTTAACCCACACATCAAAAATTAAATTGGAAAAGAATGGAGTGAAAACACAAAGCAGCATATGCAAATGTAAACTATCTCATCTGTTTACTAATAATAATAAATACTGAGCATTTCCTGGGGGTCAGACACAAGCACTGGACCAGTGGATGGGAAACAAGTGTGCTTATGATACAGCATCTGAGAACTCAGAGTCAAGTGGAGAGGCCAGGGCTCAGTGGTGGGGAAAGCCTTGTGCTAGGAGACAGACACATGTGTCGGAAGTGATTCCCTCTGTGCAGAGGAAAGCAGACTTCACACAGGCAGCTACTGTTGACCTGAGATTTCAAGATGAAATTGACGAGGTGAAGAGGATGCCATTTCGGGCAAAGGGAACAGCACATACAAGGCAAAGGGGCCAGTTTGCTAAACTATAAGTTGTTCAGTAGAGGCTGGGACATTGCAGGTTGGCTAGAGTCCTAAATAGGCAGACAAATCACACACGGACTGTCTGCCCTGGCTGGCTTGGTGTCACCCCAGTTTAAGCCTGTTGTCCTCACATTATAATAATAGCACTCCTTTTTGTCCTCCAAAGTATCCCTGTTTGATCAATAAGTTGTAGAGTCATCTGGTCTTAAGTAGGAGGGGAGTATACTCCAGCCTGTGTTTTGAGTGATTGCTCTGACTGCAAGGTGGACAAGCTGGAACATGGAGGCTCCACAGTGGCCTTTTAAGATCTCATCATCTCATCCAGTTCTGGCATTCTCTGATCAAGACAGTTCTGGACCAGACACTGTTTCTAGAAGAGCACCAAGTGTCTTTTACTAATGGATAAATTTCCATTGAGCCCAAAGATGTGACAGAATAGAGAGCAAGGTAATACTTCTGTGGCCCATCCTCTGGCCAGGATTCCTGAACAAGGTGGATCTGGACCTTGACCTTGAAGGACAGGAAGGATTCCAGTAGTCAGAGGCATGAAGTGAATGTGGTGTGAGCTAAGGTATTAAGGTAAAGATGATCAGGGAGTACAATGAGGATACCTAAGAACCCTTATGTAACGTGTCAGCAGCTACAACTGCCACCCAGTCAGGTTAACAGTTTACAAGGATTTGGTCTTCTGTTATTTCTCCAGTCTCCCTTCCTATCCCTTGAAATGTGCAGGGCAGTGTGTTAACCTGTGTATTCCCAGAGCACTAGGAGCAGAGAACCGGGAGCCTTCCCGCCTGCCCAAAGGGGCTCACTATACGGTCTGCCTCTCTCTCTACTCTGGGCTCCCAGGGCTGGAGCATGTACTTTTACAGCTCCAGGGCTTTGAACAGAGAAGGGCTTTCAACAGAGTTGGCAGAACGATTGACCAGAGAGAAAGAAATTTGGAAGGGTTGAGTGCTTTGCCCAAGATCACCTAGGGAGCAAGTTCTGGCACTGGAGCTTGAACACAAGACTCAGAACTCTGTTTTTGCCATGGTACCATGTGGCCAAAAGTACTCAAAACATAGACCTTAGTGTTGTGAGACATCCCAGTTAGCAAGTTATTCTAACTACACATCGTTTACATCTCTCTCTCAGCCTCTCCTTCCAAAGGGGCCCTTCCCTCTTTGCATCTCTGGGTCTTTGAATGTCCCTCAGCCGAGCATGACCTTCCCCTTTATCTCTCCATAAAATCCCATGTATCTTTCAAGGGCCAGCCAGAATGTCCCTCCTCTGTAGTACTGTTCTCACCTCCCTGGCTGAGTGGGTGAGTCCTTCTCTGCCACAACTCCATGCTCAAATGGCAGGTTATCAGCTAATAGATAGATTGCATTGTATAGTGGGCTATTTAACAGAGCAGAACACCTCTTAGGGTCTGCCTTCTCCGACACTGTGAACCCCTAGGGGGACAGAGGCTGGTAACTTATTTATCTTTGTATTCACAGTACCCAGGCTAACTCCTGGTCCATTGTAGGCATCTGGTTAATATTTCTTCCCAGGTGCTGCTAGTGGTAAAGAATCTGCCTGCCAATGCAGGAGGTACAAGTTTGATCCCTGGGTCAGGAAGATCCCCTGGATTAAGAAATGGCAACTCACTCCAGTATTCTTGCCTGGACAATTCCATGGGCAGTGGAGCCTGGTGGGCTACAGTTATTGGGACCACAAAGAGTTGGACACAGCTGAGCGACTAAGGACAGGGATGAATCTTTGTTAAATGAAAAATGAATGAATGAATGTACTCAGCTCTTATCCCAAGCTCTCACTGTGATCATATATTAGTTATACCCTTACCTTACCTGATTTTCAGTTGGGTTCAGCTCACTGGAGGTCCCAGCTGGATATCAGAGGCAGGGAGGGAAACAGGTGAGCTATTTATCCCCCTCCCTTAATTTCAAGCTTAGAAGATTGTGTGTTAGTTTGTGAGGGCTGCAATAAGAAGGTAGCACAGACTGGGGCTTAACTGACTTTATTTTCTCCCAGTCTTGGAGGCTGGAGGTCCAAGATCACGATGTCAGCAGAGTAGCTTTTGAGGACCCTCTCCTTCGCTTGTAATTACCCTTCTTCTCTCTGTGATACCACACGATCTTCCCTCTGTATTCATCTGTGTCCAAATATCCTATTCTTATGAGAACATCAGTCAGATTAGGGCCCACACGAGTGACCCCATTTTATTTCTTTTTTTTTTTTTGGTAATCTTTTTTTTCAGATTTTATTTTATTTTATTTTACTTTACAATACTGTATTGGTTTTTGCCATACATCAATATGAATCTGCCACGGGTATACACGTGTTGCCCATCCTGAACCCTCCTCCCACCTCCCTCCCCATACCATCTCTCTGGGTCATCCCAGTGCACCAGCCCCAAACATCCTGTATCCTGTATCGAACCTAGACTGGCGATTTGTTTCTTATATGATATTATACATGTTTCAATGCCTTTCTCCCAAATCATTCCACCCTCTCCCTCTCCCACAGAGTCCAAAAGACTGTTCTATACATCTGTGTCTCTTTTGCTGTCTTGCATACAGTGTTATCATTACCATCTTTCTAAATTCCATATTTATGTGTTAGTATACTGTATTGGCGTTTTTCTTTCTGGCTTACTTCACTCTGTATAATCGGCTCCAGAAACTAAGGAAACAATTCCATTCACCATTGCAATGAAAAGAATAAAATACTTAAGAATATATCTACCTAAAGAAACTAAAGACCTATATATAGAAAACTATAAAACACTGGTGAAAGAAATCAAAGAGGACACTAATAGATGGAGAAATATACCATGTTCATGGATCAGAAGACTCAATATAGTGAAAATGAGTATACTACCCAAAGCAATCTATAGATTCAATGTAATCCCTATCAAGCTACCAGCTGTATTTTTCACAGAGCTAGAACAAATAATTTCACAATTTGTATGGAAATACAAAAAAAACCTCGGATAGCCAAAGGAATCTTGAGAAAGAAGAATGGAACTGGAGGAATTAACCTGCCTGACTTCAGGCTCTATTACAAAGCCATTTTAATTTAGTTATCTTTTTAAAGGCCCTGGCTCCAAATATAGTCCCATTCTGAAGTACAGAGATTAGGTCTTTGACATATGAGTTTGGGGGGGACAAGATTCAGCCCAAACAGGTAGCAGAACTGTTGTAAGTGCCCAGGTGCTCGTCCTTAACCCTTTCCACACTGCTACAATAGTATCTTCATGCCTGCTTAGTTGCTCAGTCATGTCCAACTCTTTGCAATCCCATGGACTGCAGCCCACCAGGCTTCTCTGCCCATGGGAATTCTCTAGACAAGAATACTAGAGTGGGTAGCCATGCCCTCCTACAGAGGATCTTCCTAACCCAGGGATCGAACCTAGGTCTCCTGCATTGTGGGTGGATTCCTTACCGTCTGAGTCACCAGGGAAGCCCTGGTCCTTAACCCTTTCCACACCACTACAATAGTATCTTCATAAGGGTTATTTAATTTGAACCCATTACAAGTATGCTGACTGTTTTCTGGCAGGCCTCTCCTGGATACAGATATTGGTAATATGGTAATAAACCATACCATGGTAATAAACCATACCATGGTAATAAACCATACCATGGTAATAAACCACTACAGCCACTATAAAGTTCCTTGGGAAAGGCAAGGTTTAGTGCCAAACCCCCAGGAGAAATGTAAAGCCAAATAATGAGCCCTTCCTTCTCTGTGCCTCATTCTCCCCATCTGCAGGATGGGGCTATTAAAAGTAGTCCCTTCCTATGACCCTTATGAAAGTCCACTGTGATAAAGGGTGGGGCAGCTTTACAGACTGAAAAGAGCAATGAGAGCAGAGGAATATGGAATCCACATGGTGGACCCACTTCTCTGGGAGCAGAGAACAGAGAACAGCTCTGAAACTCTGGATTCCTATGTCAATAGCCTACTGATCAAAGCTGCAAAAAGTGGAGGGACATCCAGGAAGACAAGACTCAGCTGCTAGCAAGAGAAGAGAGTGGGGTGGGGTAGGGCATTTTTTCATGATCCCTAGTCAAGCAAGCCTCTTGTCAGGATAAATTCTAGACTAAGGAAAAGCCTCTTTCTTCCTCTTTGGTAATCATGACCCACCTCATGGGCTTGCTGAATATCTGTGGAAAACAGTTCAGGCAGAGATCCTGGATACATCTATTTATGATGATGTTGACATAGAGAGGAACAGTATGTTCATGCAGAGGCCATGTTCTCTGTTCCTATAAACATCTCCAATGTGAGAAGAGGCTTCCATGAGTCCATGGGCAGAATTTATAGCTTGCTCCATGCCAACATAAATTAAGCGTGCATACCATCCTAGTGAAATAATGCAGATGGTTGATTTGGGGTGGTGAAGACCTACAAACAGTGTGGATTCCAAGGCAACTGAGTCCTGCACCTTGTGGTTGGGTTAGCTTTCATCTTTGGGAGCAGAGAGGGTCAATCTGGCCATGTGGTGTGGCAGAAAGGGTGCAGGTTTTGACATTAGACAGTACTGGCTCACGGCAGGTATAGGGTTATGTTTTGATTTAAACTTTAGTTTCCTCTTCTGTAAAACCAGACTAACAGAATTGTAAAATTCTGTAATTTTGTAGAATTCTGTAAGTGAAGTGAAGTGAAGTCACTCAGTCGGGTCTGACTCTGTGACTCCATAGACTGTAGCCCACCAGGCTTCTCCATCCATGGGGTTTTCCAGGCAAGAATACTGGAGTGGGTTGCCATTTCATTCTCCAGGGGATTTTCCCCACCCAGGGATGGAACCCAGGTCTCCTTCATTGAAGGCAGATGCTTTACCCTCTGAGCCACCAGGGAATTCTGTAAAACAAGACTCAAAATATGATTGGGGGTTTAAATGAAGTAACAGGGCCTTGTACTGCTTTGGTGATAGTCATCTTTGTTTCTCTAAGCTCTTGTGTTTTGTTTCATTTTTGTAATGTCTTGTCATTTTACACTGGTCTCTGAGTCAGCAGAAGTCAAGTCAGTTATAAGCCGTGATCTCTAAAAGAACTTTGAAGCACTTTCCATGTGCTTGGAGACAATGAACAAGACCCAAGTCCCAGTCAGAAGTTCTGTGTGGCAAAGCATCGAAGACCACAAAGCCTTTTCATTTGTACCATCTCCCTTGGATGCTAATTCCCATAACTATCTTTGCATGGGGACAGGTAGTTTTACCTGCATCTGTAATAACTATTATAGAATAATAAAATGGAATAATAATTTAGCAGCAAGAGAAGTCGGGAGCAGCCCATCACGTTGCACAGCTTGGGGATTAGATGGGTTCGGGGCCACTGGAGATCCTTGGCAGATTCTAACAAATAGAGTTGTGTCAACCACTTTCAGACAATCTAATTAAGGTTGAACCATGTACTTCCTCCAGATACATGTTTTTTTTTTTTCCCTGCCAACCTGTTCAATATCCATATGGTCTTAGGAATAGCAGAAAACACACATGGAGTGCCTCCAATGACTGAACTTTTGGAGTGTTGTGTTGACTAGATTTGGAAGAGCTGACTTTGACCCCTAATTGCTACTCACTCACCATGAGGCCTTATGCAATCATTTTTGCACTCTTGACCTCAATTTCTTCACTGGCAGAAAAGAAATATCATTCCAATCCTAAGTAACTCACAGAATACAGGGGAAGATCCAATGAAAAGATGAATGTACAGCAGTTTATAAACAGTGGCCATGAGGCATCTCAGTTTAACAGAACTGCCAAAGAAGGCTGCTCTCTGCTCCTCAAACCTCAGCTCCCACTTCAGCCAATGGCACCAGTGTCCACCTGACCCTTGAGTTCCTCACCCACCATGTGCCATTCAACAGTCAGCCCTCAACTACTTCTTTGGATGTAGCATTATCATTTTTAATTCTTATATACTTATTTTAATATATTTTCAAACATTTATTTTAAAATAGTTTGGGGGGTTTCCCTGGTGGCTCAGTGGTAAAGCATCCACCTGCCAATGCAGGAGAGACAGCTTTTACCCCTGATCCAAGAGGATGCCTCGTGCCGTGGAGCTACTAAGCCCATGTGCCACAACTATTGAGCCTGTGCTCTAGAGTCCAGGAGCTGCAACTACTATAAAGCCCGTGCACTCTAGAGGCTGTGTGCTGCAACAAGAGAAGCCAGCAAAATGAGAAGCCTGTGTACCACAATGAAAAGTAGCCCACGCTTGCCACAACTAGAGTAAAGCCCAGCAATGAAGACCCAGCACAGCCAAAAAATATATATACATTTTTTAAATTAAAAATAAATAAATAAGAAAATAGTTTTGGGGACATCCCCGGTGGTCCAGTGGTTAAAACTTTGCCTTCCAATTCAGGGAGTGTGGGTTTGATCCCTTGTCAGGAAGCTAAGATACCACATGCCTCCTGGCCAAAAAACCAGAACGTAAACAACGGAAGCAATGTTATAACAAATTCAATGAAAACTTTAAAAAATGGTCCACAGTAAAAAAAAAAAACAACAAACTCTTTAAAAAAATAGTCTTGACTTAACAGAAATGTTAACACATATAAAATATCTTAATGTACCCTTCACCTAGATTTTTAAAATGTTAACATTTTACTGAGTGAGCTTTCTCTCTCTCTCTAAGATTAGGTAGGTAGAGATAGATGAGAGATAGAGAAGATACAGAAATAAAGACATGGGTCTTGCTCCTTCTGGTCATTCAAGTCTCAGTTGAAATACCACCTCTTAAAGGCCATCTTCCCTGACCATTTAATGGTCCCTGTCACCCCACTGGAGTTTCAGTTCTCAACAGTGTTGAGCTCCAGCTGGTGTTGTTCTTAGCTATTTATCTACTGGTTACCTCCCTGCCTCCCACACTAGGATGCAAGCTTTATGAAGGAATTGGCTTGGGTGCCTTGCCTTGTTCACTGCTGAATCCTCAGATAGGCCTGCACAGAACTGGCACTCCCTCTCTGCTGAATCAGTGAACTGGGGAGTCGCTGTGTCTGGCCAGTGGAGGATCCAACTAGGCACGTGTTGTGGTCTCCATGTTCAAGGTCAAGATGTCCTCCAGGGCCCACACCAGCTGCAGTATAGTAATAACTAAAATCCCTACACTCTTCACTCGTTCCATTATTTTGTCATAGGAGAGGATTACTTAACACACAGCTAACATTGTTGTGTAAATCTTTTGAGAAAGAGAGAGAAAACTAGACAAACACACATATACAGGGGAAGAGAGATCATACCAGACTAGTGGTTTACATATGGGCTCTGGAGCCAGACTGCCTTGTTCTCATTCAGGTTCTGCCACTTCCTACTGTGTGACTTTGGACAAATTACCCAAATACTCTATGTCTCGGTGCCCTTATGTGCAATGTCTAGATAATAAAAATATCTTCTTCATAAGCTTGTTGTATGATTAAAGGTGTTAATGTATTTTAAATGCCTTGAGCCATGCTTGGCACACAGTAAGTGTTCAGTGAATGTCAGTGTGATATATATTACATAACCGAGAGCTGATAGTACTGCTTTACAGCCAGCTTTTCATTTGGCAAAATATCCTGAATATTCCATGTCAAGAAATATAAATTAATATTTTTCATCACATAGATGTACTCTAAGTCTCCTAACTTACACTCATTGCTAGATATTTACTACCAGTTTTTCTCTACTATAAACAACATTGCATTGAACATCCTTGTACATGTATCTTTACACACATCAGCAACTATCTCTTCTTGTTGTATCTCTAAAAGCAGAATTACTGGGTCAAAGGCTGTGCATTTTTTCTGACCTAAGATATAGATTCCAAGCGGCTGAAACAGGTTGTCCCAACAGAGGCGTTTCCTTAGGAACCAAGTCCAGAGGCCGGGGCGGTGCCTAATCTCAGCCTTTTCCACACTGCCCTCTCTCCTGGGGCCAGCTGGGCAGCCGTGTCCTGCTGAGGCCACCGCAGGTTCCCATAATCCTGTTTACTTTGCTCTGGGCAGGAAAACAACCTGGATGTCCTCTCTTCAGGGGATATCAGAGACCTTTGCTTTGAACTTTATTTAAGAGAATAAAAACAACCACATGCTCCATGTCTGCTGTCTTACTGCTAGCCTTTCCTCTGTTCTCTGACACTGACTCTGTGTTTATAAAGCATCTGGGTTTCTGAACCTTTTCCAATCATGGCTTCCCCANCCAGTGGGTCTTGCCTGAATAGCCCATGTCTCCTCTCCAGAGTTCTTTTCCATCACCCTCCCCATTGCTTTCTTCTTATCAGCATCTGCCAGGTCACCAGGCAGCCTGCCGCCGAGATGGCAGGCCATGCTCCTGTGATATTTGCTCACTCTCAGTATTTTGTCCCAGGGTGCCTTTCCCTACTCCTCCAGCTGTGCCTTTGCTGCAGCTTCTTTTCATGAGCACAAGAGATATCCTGATAATACAGGCAGGCACTGGATTGAGAGGCAGGAGGCCTCAGTCCTGCCAGCTACACATACAGCTGTGGGGATATCTCTAAGCACACACTTTTTCATGTGCAAAATCACAGGGCCTGGACCAGATTGGCCCAAGGGGTCCCCAAGGGAGCAGTCTACACATCCCTCATCTTCCTGCTCTTGCGATTAAGGACTCAGCTCACTATTCACTTGCACATAAAGTTTAAACTAAGTCACTGCAGTTGTGTCCTACTCTTTGCGACCCTATGGACGGTAGCTCGCCAGGCTCCTCTGTCCATGGGATTCTCCAGGCAAGAATACTGGAATGCATTGCCACGCCCTTCTTCAGGGGATCTTCCCAACCCAGGGATCAAACCCATATCTCTTACATCTCCTGCATTGGCAGGCAGGTTCTTTACCACTAGTACTACGTGGAAAGCCCCGTTAAACTTCACCAGTGCTCTTTAAATCTATCAGTCATTGAACACTGGCTAAAGACCAGGCCCTATGCCAGGGCTAAAGATATTTAACTGAATAGCATCACCCTCACTCTGAAGCAGTTCCCGGATGAAAAAAAGACTATCAAAGATGACTAGAAAAGGGATAATTGCTAGGAAAGGACACAGACCTGGCAACCACAGGCCCCTCAAAGGCCTTGTCCCAGAGGAAGAGTTGCACTGATTTTGAGGATTAAGTAGGAGATCTCAGAGGTCAGAGAGTAGGAGGGAAGAGGAAACAGCATGTACAAAGCCAGTGCAGAAATTTAGAGTTGGTTCAACGTGGCTCCTGGGCAAAATGCACACCTGAGCAGTAGGAGGGTCTAGGAAAGAGAACAGAGCACACGCTGGAGGATCCTGGACCCCAGACCTCCCCCTACCGAAGGAGAGACCTCTGTCTGATGGCAGTTTGTGGATGTTTCCAGTGCCGTCTGATGTCAGGGTTCTCTCCAGGTCCAGAACACAGAAGCAGCACCCAAAGACCACAGCCCAACTTAGCCTGAGCCCAGGACTCTGTTGGTTGCACAGCAGAGTCCCTAAGATTTGAAGAAAACAGTCTTAGAAGTAAGACAAATATTTAGAGTTTTAGAAGCTCAGTCTACAAATTAGGAAGAATAAGAAACTTGAACGTCAGATGTATGACTTTGTTCTCTCTAATTTAAAGCAGACTTTGTTTTCTGGTGGAAGATAGATTGAAATGGTCCTGCCTGCTCAATAATACGGTGGAAACCACTTCTGAAGAGCCAGTGTTTTATGTTATAGGCAACCTAATTTAATAAGGTAACAGAAGGAGAAAAAAGTGACGTCAATACAGCTTTATCTGAGAAACAAAAGAAATATACTGCTGATTTGACTGAAGTTGTTCCAGTCTTAATTGTGGTAGAAGGGAAAAGGGAAATTTTTCTGTCTCCTGGTCCTCTTTGCTTTTCCCATACCCTGACTCTAATATATTCATTCTGGAAAAATAAGAGCTTGCTCAGCAAAAAGAAGATGGAACTTCACTTTGCTTTCCTCCATCCTTCTTAAGGCAGGAGAGAACTGATATTTACTGAATGCCTACTCAGGATCTCAGTCTTTATCTACATTGAATGTTCACTGTAGGGCAAAATTCCCCCAAAGAATCCACTGTTTTCTGCATTTGAAAGCTGAGGCAGCCAAGGCTCAGAGAAGTTGGACAAATCTGTTAAGGTCACATGGTCAGGTAACACTATGTGTGACTGACAGAGTGAGGACTGTGGTCCCTTCTTTTCTGACACTAAAGCCCATGATCCTTCCATTTGTCCCACTGCTTTCCAATGATGCACAAATTTGGTTCATGAAGAGCAGCTTTCAAAGCAACAGATCAGTAGAAGTGCCATTTCACCAACCATTCATTCAGCAGATAATCACTGGGTACCATGGTGTGCCAGGCCTTATTCTGGCACTGGGAATGAAGAGGCAATCCTCTTTCCTTATGTGATTCACACCCTATGAGTAGAACAACATGGTGAACGTGAGCAAGGATTCAGGAGCCAGACTCCTGAGATCACATCTTAACCTTGCCACTTGCAAGCTGTGTGACTTTGGACACGTTACCTAAATTCTCTGTACCTCAGTTTGTTCATCTGAATAGAGGGTATCTCCCTTTATGGTTGTTATGAAGACTGAATGAGCTGATATTTATACAGCATTTATAGCATGTGAATATTGTTAAATAAGTAATGAGGAAACATAGGCAACAACAAAGTGAGTAAGATACGTAGTATGTTGCATGATAGTAAGTGTGAAGATGAACAGTTAATCAGGGAACGAAGATAGAATATATAAGCGGTGACTTTGCAATTGGGGGTGGGTACTGCACTGAGAAAGGATTATTTGGACACAGACTGGAAGGACGAACAAGCAGTGCCTGAGCCTTTTATTGGTGTTCAGAAAGCACGAAAGAATGCTGGGGCTGTATCCCTGATTCTTAATTGTGAAGGATACTTCCCCCAAATTATCAATTAAGGGATATGCTTAACAAATTGCATCCTATATTGTGCTGTGGTATAAATTCAGTTAAGCCATTCAGTCATGTCCAACTCTTTGCGACCCCATGGACTGTAGCATGCCAGGCTTCCCTGTGTTCACCAACTCCCAGAGCTTGCTCAAACTCATGTCCATTGAATTGGTGATGCCATCCAACCACCTCATCCTCTGTCCCCTTCTCATCAGAGAAGATATCAGAGTCATCTTCTAATGTGATCTCAGAGACCAGCGAAAAGGCCCTGCACCTTGAGGGACAAGGTCATTTCTGGAATAGTGATAAGCAACACAATTACTGTGTGTTGCTAAGGTAACTTATGGCTTAAAAGGGTCATTTGCAGTCCTTATCTCATATATAAAGGTGCTGGCTCCAGGGCCTGTACACAATGAGACCAAATTCTGCCCTTGACTGTCTCTTGAACCACACCTGGCTGAAATCCTTTTGTCTTGGGAGTGGAATGGGCATGAATTTAACTGTCCCTTGAATGAAAATGATCATGACTGGCCACAGGTTTACTGCTCTGACCCTACAGAAAGGTGCCCTATGTTTAGGGCACCTTTATCTATGAGTTAAGGACTGCGTATGTCCCTTATAAGCCGTAAGTCAACTCAGCAACACACAGTAATTGCGTTGCTATTATAAAGGACTATTCCAGAAATGACCTTGTCCCTCAAGGTGCACGGCCTTTTCACTGGTCTCTGAGATCACATTAGAAGATGACTCTGATATCTTCTCTAATGAGAAGGGGACAGAGGATGAGGTGGTTGGATGGCATCACTGACTCAATGGAACCTCAAAGGGTTCTTTAGATGCTGGAATGCTTGAAAAGCAATTTCATTTTAGTTTATCCATCCTATGCTGTCTGAGAACTATCTTTCATATGCTTCCATGGCCCATAATTTAGGGATATGGTTAACAATTGTCATCCTTATGGTCGTGACATGGAATAAAGAACACTGGCCTGGGAGGCTAAAGAGCACTAGGCTCTGTCCTTATCTCCCAAGTGTCTATGTGCATCATAGCCTCTGTCTCTGGCTCTCATTTCTCTGTCTATAAAATGAGGATGTAGGAGGTGAACATACACACACACACACACACACACACACACACACACACGCACACACTCCACTCTTGATTTATGGCTTGCCTTCTCTGGACCAGGCATATCACACAGATTATCTCATTTAAAAATCACAGCCATGTTGAGTTAGTATGGGAGGGAGTGGGAAGAGATAGAGCAGGCCTGGTCATAGATTCCAGCCATTAAGTTGCAATGACTTAGGCTTTCTAAGAATCTTTGCAGGACTGTGACTCCCTGATTTTAGAGAACATAGGGCCTTTTCAGCCTGGCTTTCCAGGGAATAGTCCCCTTGACTATCCCCTTTCTACAGCTTGAGTTGCAGATAAGTGCTCTTTTCCTTCAGTGTTGAGCTCATGGGTTTTAGCCCGGCTCTGGAGACCCTCTGGCAAAAGGAAAACACAAGGACAGATTGGCATGCAAGTGACAGAAGCTGTGCAAGGCCATCCTCCATTTCATCATCTCCTCCCTGGAGGCAGACCAGACTAAACACAGAAACAGTACTTCAGAGGAGGAGCCAGAGGCCTCCCCAAAGTGACTCACTCGGTTTCAATGGAAGCCTGGGTCACCCAGGGATCAGAAGTTATCCTGACACCATTCTTGGGATGTCCTTTCCCAGGGCAGTGCAGAGGAAGGACGGGTGATGTGGTCTCAGACAACAGACACTGTGTGTGTGTGTGTGTGTGTGTGTGTGCATGCGCGTGTGTGAGTGAGTGAGTGAGTAGCACAGCCTCTAATTCTCCACATGGACTCAGGCAGATTGCTTCCTCAGTGATAGCAAAGAGGGCACGGGGCTGGTGTCGGGTTAGCAGGCAGCTTAGAGTTGGGGAGCGAGGCAGGCAGCGTTTGAACCCCCATGCTGCCACTTGTCAGGGGTGTAGGGTATACAAGCTTCCAATCAAAGCACTTGGTACGTAACCTAGAGTTCCTTGGCTTCAACCTTGATTCTAGACTGGAAGACGAGGCATTGGGTTCTGCTCCACGCTGACTGTGTGCCAATCAGCAATCACTTAACTCCTCTGGGTCTCACCCTCCTCAGCTGTAAAGTACACAGCCTAGTAAAGGTCATTGTGAGAACTGAGGGTCATGTATACAAAGCATCTCATACACAGTAGGCCCTCAGGATCTATTAGGACCAAATCACTGCTCCTCTCCACTCAGCCTGGGTCAGACTGTCCAAGAAATGCTTCAGGACCACGTCTGACCCCACACCATTTAGGGAACAGGTCTATTATAAACCACACCACAGGCATAGATTAGTTTGCAACTCCCCAAGTCTGTAGCCTAAGTTATCCAAGACTAGAAACAAAGGAGTACAAGCTGGGATTCCATGGCACTAAGCAGGGGTGTTGAGGGGTTCTGCAACACCACAGGCATGTCACAGAAAGATGAAATGGCTGTAACACAGCGATTCAATAATGTCATGCCCAAGTGGACAACAGACCTTGCTCTCATGAAGAGCAGACCTCAGAGTCACCTGAGTCCAGGAATCAGATGGCTTCCCCTGGTTGACATCCCGAAGCTGGGGTTTTACATATTCACACAAGAGAATAAGAGTTCCCTACATCCCTTTCTGCTTTAGTTTTGTTTTTGTTTTTTTTCTTTCTTTTATACTTGACTCAGGCAAAGCAAAGCAAAAGGAGTTCAAAAAGTCATGCTTACTGTTGTTACATTTTCATTTGAGACCCAGACAAGTCAGAGAAGAAACACATGCTTATCAGATGCCTCCTTCCTAAGGGCTGAGCAAGTGACGTGTACTGGCAGTAAGAAAAATAGACACTTTCTTGTCTCGTGGAGTTTATATTCAATGTTAGGGTCAAAATCAAGTGTAGTCCATGGGTAATCAGAATACACCTCTTTATCACAATGAGTACCTCTCCAGTGGATTTATGTCAGGACTTTCATTGGCCTCCTACCTGCTGAAGGAGAGGAGACCCTCCCCCCATCCAAGTGTGAAGTCATGTTGCAGAGTCATAGGGGCTATGATTAGATGTTTGGGTGAAGTCCTAGCAGGATTCAGAGAATGGAGATTCCTGGGGATCAGGAGAGTTTACTGAGAATTTTGAAAGATGAGTGGGTACTTGCAGACACCCAAAGGTAAAGGGAAGGGCAGTACAGATAAGATACCTCTCTGGAGGGGAGAACCAGGCTGACGTGCTCAGAGGAACAATAAAGAGTTCAATAATGGTTAAGACTCAGGATGTGAGGGGTAGAGTGGGTTTGAACGGTTTCCTGAATTTACTGAAGATCTGAATTATGCCCAGATCTATCTCTTAGATAACTTTATGTTATCCTCACCACGTCTCTGAGTTGGGTTGTTATCCCCATTTCACAGATATGGAAACTGAGGTTCATAGTACTTAAGTGAGAATTGACAAAAGTCATGAAATTGAATTAGGTCTATCAGATGGCAAAATCCATACTTCATCTACTCTGTTGTAACTTTTGATATGATCCCATGCTCATACCTTCAACCAATATCACTGAGCCCTGCTATGTGTCAGGTACTGTTCTAGTATGAGGATACAGCTGCTAACCAGACAGGGACTGTCTTCACTGAACTTCCATTCTAACGTGGGGAGGGATCATCTGAAAAAAATGATCATGGAAATTTTGGATAAACTAAGTGCTATGAGGAAAAAAAATGATGGGAATGTGAGTGATAGTTGGTTGGGGTGGAAATGAGGTAAAGAGGATGACTTTTCCTAGGGTGGTTGGGGAAAGACTCTAAAGAAGTGACATGTGGGCAAGACCTGAATGATGCAAAGAAGGAAAACAGAAAGATCTGGATATATGCAGACAGAACGAAGTGCAAAGGCCCTGGGGTGGGCACCAGCGTTTGTGTATCCAAGGGACAGAAAGCAGGCCAGTGTGGCTAGAACAGAGGGAATCATGGACATACGTAATATGAGATGAAGTCAAGAGGACAGAGAAGAGCCAGTTCATGTGGTTCAGAGAAGGTAGTCCTGTACAGAAGAGGAAGGAAGGACAGAATGTGCACTAAGACTGAAGCTTTACTGTCAGAGTTACAAGGGTAGCTTCCTTGGAGAGTCAGTCTGGAGCGAAGGGAACACCCCTACCGCATCTCTTCCCTGACTTGCCCCCGAATGTGTGGCCTTGGGCAAGTAACTTCCCCTCCCTGGACCTCAGCCTCCTTCCACAAAAAGAGGAGCTCATACTGCCTGCCTCATAGACCTGAAGTGAGACTAGACGCCAAGCACTGGCCATCCCTGTGCCCCTGTTAGAGAGTTAATGAAAATTCCCCCTGGGGACCATAAGTACATCCAGCAGGCTTTTGAAACTAGTCACTAGAAGGACTCGGGCAAGCCCTTGCTTATCAAACAGGTCACCAGTCCACCCGACAGTGGCCATCCTGTCCAGGCAGTTCCCTCTCAGGGTGTGCACACTTAAAACTATCAGGCTGCTTCTACCAATGGAGCTGGCTTTAGAGGCTGTGGTAGTCTTTGAATATCCCAAAGTAAGATTCCACACTTAGATTTGATTTCTGAAAGTAACCTAAAGCTCTTCAGAGCAGTGCTTCTCAAACTTCAGTGTGTATGCACGTCGCTTGAGGATAAAATCTGGTTAAAATGCAGCTTCTGATTCAGCAGGGCTCTGGTGGGGCCTGAGATGCTGTGTTTACATGCTGTGTTTCTTACAAGTGCCCAAAGGATGCAGACCCAATGACCACACTTGGAGTGGCAAGGATTTAGAAACAAGTGGCTTTTGATGCCCAGACAATAATGAATCTTTCCCCGAAAGGTTACAAAGCAATGGTCTGCTTTTAGTAATTTATTATTGAATTTATTAGATAAATAAATGTTCCTGGAGTGCCTCATGTGCCCTGGAAACAAGGAAAGAAGGAAGACTTCAGTGGGAAGCAAACATCAGAGCAGTATCCTAGTAGCAAGTAATAGGATAAGCTGAGTGAAGGGCCTGGGGATGCCTGGGGTGTTAAGGGAGCATAGGACTGGAAAGCGTCAGGGAAGGTCTTCTAGACAATAAGACATTTGGGCAGAGAGCTGGCTCTCAGAAGGAGAGGTCATGCCAGAGGACGGAAGTGTTGCTCAGGGCAAGGCCACCCAGCCCGATTCAGATCAGGTCTATCTGATGCAAGATTTGCTCTTGCTAGTTATCTTCCCTGCCACATGAATCAAGTCTTGCAAAAGAGAAGCTGCCATCTGTCCTTCCCTAGCGATGTCAAAGCAGCTGGCCCCAGAGTGGAAAGATATCCGAGGAGCAGAGACCTCAGCATCACCTGACAGGACTTGTGATTACGAAATTCACTTCTGCACCAAACACGTTGCACACCAAAGCCATCCAGGCTTTGCTTCAAGTGTCCTTCCTCCCAAAGACTCGTGACTGGGAAGTGTGATTGCCCTCCAATTGCTACTAATAATAGCTCTTACTTTTTTTTAACCACAATGAACTTTGAAACTTGGGTGATGGTAGCTAGTCACATCAGTTGGTTGTCCCTTGGGGGAAGTTCATCAGAAAGTAAAAGTCCAGTGACCTGGGTGGTTCCAATACTACAAGGGGGGAAAAAGATAGAAATTCATCTGAAATAAGCACCCTCTATATGGCAAATGGTATGTACACTTTCTTTGAATTAAGGAGAGGTGGAACATGTAAGCCTGGTATGAAACTCTGAATACATGTGACTTTGAGTAAGTCTGTTAACTTCCCTCGGTCTCAGTTTCCTCATCCATTAAATGGCAGCTGAACACCTATCTAACCTACCTTCCATCAGTAATGTTCGTAAAACACTTGGCGACCAGCATACTGTGAACTGTGTGCTCTAGTGTTTGCATCTCTCAGTATGTGAGAAGGAAAGAGATTTAGAACAGTTAGTGATTTCTCTAGTCTCCAAAGCAGGTAAACAATAATAACTCAAATTTGAAATCAAGTCTACCTCTGTAGCCCAGTACCTTTCTCCAAAGTTTTATGTTCTCTTTGTGTTAGAATTATACCCTTTCCATTTGACTTCCCATTAAAGTGGGCAAGTATATTTCCCTACCCAACCATACTGAGTTTTATCATGGACAAAAGAATGATGGGCAGAAGGGGGAAATGACAGTATGGCAGTTTGGGACTGACATGTGACGAGATATCAACTGTTATATCACATTCTTGTCTGCTTACTTGCTCATTTACCATGAGAATAGTGACCAGAGGCTACCTTTCAGCTTGGCCCACAGGATGAGACAAATGCAACAGATCCACCTCTGACCCACAGCATCACTGAAACTTGTAACCAGAACCCAGGCCACCCAGCCACCCCTCAAGCCCATGAGTTAGAAAAAAAAATGCTTGTAGTTGTAAGCAACTGAGTCTTGGGAAATCTGTTACCTTGCATCATTGTGGCAATAACTTACTAATACGCCTCCATGAATGAATACAGACAAACCTGGTCAGTTCTGCAAGTATTTCTTGAATATCTACTAGGTGTGATGGGAAGTAAAAAGGAATTTAAACCCATCTCTGACCTCAAAGACAGTCTTATTGCCCCTTTCATCTCCTTTACCAAATGCAGTAATGGCACAGAAATCACAAATCGTTGCTTTACAAAAATTAAAATGCATGAGTGCCTGTGTATATACACTGTTCAAAAGCATAGCTCCATTAAATGATACCTAGGAATATCAAGGCATATAGGAACTCAGTAGTAGGTATTAAATTAGCCTTTCTGGGACATGAAATAACTCAGCTAGAGACTGGACAGGGGGTTCCATACAAGTGACATAGCAGAACTTCAATGTTCAGCTCTCCCTGCTGGGGTTGGGAGGAATCAGAAACTAGGATTCAAATCCTCAGGCTGCTGCTTTCTAGCTGAGTGACCTGGGGCAAGTCACGTGTCTCTGACCTTCAGATGAGCATCTAGAACTCTTCCCTTTGCCTGAAATGGCCCCCCACCACCTTTGTCTGCCTATGAGGACCTTTGTAGACCACCTCTCTACCAAGAACTAAGACCTCCCCTCTGTTGGGTTCCAGCTACACGTCACTGAAAGATGTTGGCCCTGTGGATACTCTGGGGTCTTGTACATATGTCTTTTTCTTACAATGGATGATGAGCTGCTTCAGGACAGGGCAACGCCTTCCACACCCTTAGACCCCAGCACCAAGTACAGCACCTGGCACAAAATAGGTTTTCAGTAAATACTGGCTGACTTTTAACTAAACTAGATGGAGTTGCCCCAGATATCATCCAGGGCTAAAGTATTTTAAAGTACACTTTCTTCACTGTTTTTAAAAAGGGTCTCAGGGCTAAATACATAAATAAAAAAGAGACGTGCTTTGAAAAACACATCTACATAAACACATATGTATGCAAACAAACTTATGCCAAACACAACTGGGAGTTTTCTGCAGACTTGTCTCCCATTTAAAGCCTGTAATTTCCCTCTTGGCAGACACTGGCTTTGGCCTGGACTGTGTTTCTCAGACTTTTGGCAGGGAGCCTGCTGGGATTGGGTTTAGGTTTAGATTTTTCTTTCTTTTTTTTTTCTTTCATCAGACCTGAAACTGAAGCCACAGACTTTTTGAAACCTTCTCTCAGCAGTAGCTGCCATGCTTCGTGTCACCTGCTTACCCCTCCCAGGCCATGTGGATCCATAAATGTGTCCAGAGGTCCAGTGACAAATTGATAAATGATGCATTCCTTCTAGAAGGAGACAAAGGGAGGCTGGGGAAGGAGCAGGCAATCTGGGAACTATGACCCAGGTCAGGCCTCCACTTTCNTTGACTATGCCAAAGCCTTTGACTGTGTGGATCACAATAAACTATGGAAAATTCTGAAAGAGATAGGAATACCAGACTACCTGACCTGCCTCTTGAGAAACCTATATGCAGGTCAGGAAGCAACAGTTAGAACTGGACATGGAACAACAGACTGGTTTCAAATAGGAAAAGGAGTACGTCAAGGCTGCATATTGTCACACTGCTTATTTAACTTATACGCAAAGTACATCATGAGAAATGCTGGGCTGGAGGAAAAACAAGCTGGAATCAAGATTGCCAGGAGAAATATCAATAACCTCAGATAGGCCGATGGCACCACCCTTATGGCAGAACGTGAAGAGGAACTAAAAAGTCTCTTGATGAAAATGAAAGTGGAGAGTGAAAAAGTTGGCTTAAAGCTCAACATTCAGAAAACGAAGATCATGGCATCCAGTCCCATCACTTCATGGGAAATAGAGGAGAAACAGTGGGAACAGTGTCAGACTTTACTTTTTGGGCTCCAAAATCACCATAGATGGTGACTGCAGTCATGAAATTAAAAGACGCTCCTTGGAAGAAAAGTTATGACCAACCTAGATAGCATGTTCAAAAGCAGAGACATTACTTTGCCGACTAAGGTCCATCTAGTCAAGGCTATGATTTTTCCTGTGGTCATATATGGATGTGAGAGTTGGACTGTGAAGAAGGCTGAGTGCCGAAGAATTGATGCTTTTGAACTGTGGTGTTGGAGAAGACTCTTGAGAGTCCCTTGGACTACAAGGAGATCCAACCAGTCCATTCTGAAGGAGATCAGCCCTGGGATTTCTTTGGAAGGAATGATGCTAAAGCTGAAACTCCAGTACTTTGGCTACCTCATGCAAAGTGTTGACTCATTGGAAAAGTCTCTGATGCTGGGAGGGATTGGGGGCAGGAGGAGAAGGGGACGATCAAGGATGAGATGGCTGGATGGCATCACTGACTCGATGGACATGAGTCTGAGTGAACTCCGGGAGTTGGTGATGGACAAGGAGGCCTGGTGTGCTGCGATTCATGGGGTTGCAAAGAGTCAGACACGAGTGAGCGACTGAACTGAACTGATCGACTAAGCACACACACAGCCAGCTCAGTGATATGCAGGCCCTGCTCTACCCACCCTGTGCTGGGCTCAGGGCTCCGGGAATGAGTGGGCGCTGAGCCCAGGAGCTCAGCGTGGAGAGGAGGCACAGGTCACAGAAGCCAGCGGCGAGCACTGCTGTGAGCGTTCTGTGCACACGCTGAGGGAGGACTCCGATTCCTCATGGAGTGATCAGCTGAGGCTTCACGGCAGAGGGGCAGATGTCTCCGAGGGTGGCAGTGCACAGCATAACAAGGAACTGCTGCACCAGCCTCCCGGCTAGCTTCTTAGGGTCAACTCTCTACCCTCCTGAACCTCACGAAAGATAAATCCTCTGCAGTTGTGACCCAGATATGGCACTCCCCAGCCCAAATATCTGCCTTGACTGACTGCTTTCATGGTAAAATCCCAAATCTTCCCTTTGGTCCGCAAAGCCCTCCTTGATGGGGCTCTGGCTTCCTCAGCAGCCCCACGTGCCAACCAGTGGGGCCTCTGGAGGTCAGGCAGCTCTGGTCCCTCCAGGATGGGTGCCCACATGAGACCTCATCCTGCCCTCCTGGAAGATGCTAAGGCTGTGAGAGGCTGAGGAGACGGGCAGACTAGTGCCTGGCTCTTGGCTACATATGGCAGGTCTCTGTGAGGAATCATGGGGAGGCTCCATAGGATTATTGACCAGAATCATGGCAGGGAACAAATTGCATGCGAAAGGACTGAGTAGCAAGCACTCTAATGACAGGATGCTGGTTAGTGGTGGAGGCAGGGTTACAGAAACCAGCAAGAGAAGTCGGGGCAACCTGGGGGTAGGCAAGCGGGAAGCCTGTGCTGCTCTTAGGGGTCAAGGGCAAAAAAGGAACACACATGCTCTGGGAGACTGGAGAGCTGGCACCAAGGAAGAGCAGCCCGGGCCCTGTGGCTCTTTGGGTCACAGCCAATGCCAGACTTCAGAAGAAAGGAACAGACAGACAGAGGGACAGACACCTGGTCCCTCTCTCCTCCGACACTCGTCTCCCCTGCTTTAGATTTCCTTTGGCCAGATTCAGCTCGAATTTAGTCTAGAGGCATCTGGGTGACGCCATTCTTAGGCGTTAGCCCTCTCAGGCTCAGGGCAAGCAGAGTATGGAAAAATTGGATGAGACCGACCACAAAGAAAGAATTACCCTCACAGCCGGTGTCCTGGAATCCTACAGGAACAGTGAGAACAGCCAACCCTAAGAGGGCCAGCTCTTCCCCAAGAAAAAGAATTCCATGTAAGGGGAAGAGGGCACCTGGCTGACAGGCAGCTCTCCCAACCAGGCCACAGTGTTCACATAGCATTCGGATCCTGTACCCAAAGCATCTGCCAGAATAGTCCACATGGCCACAGACATCTCATACCTTGGCCCACACATAGCTGTAGAGGGCAAAGTGTCGTTATACTATGCTCCTGGCCCTCACCCATCTTCCCCTCTCCTTCCTCAGGACCAAGACCTGGACATGCAATGGGGGACTTTGGTGTCCCCTCCATAAAAAAGGCAGAAATGATTCAGATCCAGTCATAGAAATAAGCATAAGAATAATAGGGAGAGCAATAATATGTTATTGTTATTGCTATGACAATCACACAGTTAAGCTCTTCCCATGTGCCATGGACTATGCTCATTCTATCAAGTTATATAGTCTCCCAAACTCTAGGAGGTGGTGGTCATGAGTGTTCCCATTTAAAAGATGGGAAGACCCAGAACAGTTGAGTAGATTGCTGAGGTCTCTCAAGTCAAGTCCAGATTTGCTGGCTGCAAGGCCAGACTGTCAACTACCATGGAGAACTGTTCTCAAAGCCACCTGGAGCCACAAATGAGTGTGCGAGGGAGACAGCATTCATGCAAATCTTCAAGGTCAAAGGGTCCCTCAGAGTTTGCCTTCCAGACTGGTCTTGTAGCCCTGGCCTTGCAAATGCTGTGTCGTCCTGAGCACATCCAGGTTTCTCTCACTGGCGGGCCTTTGCACAGGCTGCTTCCTTTGCCTGGGACACTGTCTTCCCCTTTAGTCATTCTCCTAACTAGTCACTCAGTCATTTCTGACGCTTTGCAACCCTATGGACTGTAGCCCACCCTGCTCCTCTGTCCAGGAAGGATTCTCCAGACAAGAATACTGGAGCAGGTTCCCATCTCCTTCTCCAAGGGATCTTCCTGACCCAGGGATCAAATCTGAGTCTCCTGTGTCTCCTGCATGGCAGATATGTTCTTTACCATTGTGCCACCTGGAAGCCTGCCTACACCTGTCATCCGTGCCAGTTGCTGAGTCTTGTCTGACTCTTTGCAACCCCATGGACTGTAGCCCACCAGGCACCTCTGTCCATGGGATTTTACAGGCAAGAATACTGGAGTGAGTTGCCATTTCCTTATACCTCGGTTTACTGCTGCTTGCTCCACAAAGCCCTGCTACACCTCCCAAGTCACAGCCCTTTGTCCTGTGCACCCCCCTACCAACAACCCTCCATATGGTCCTGAGCATTGGCTTGTTTACTCCACCAGAGTACCAACCCTGCAAAGGCTGAAACATACCTGTCTGTCTTAGCCCTGTGTCCTGAGAGCCCAATCTAGCACCTTGCACGTAAAGGGTGCATTAGAACAAGTGGCAAATGTAGTTGGATGCTGGCCCAGACTTGGCCACCCAGAGTCTGGAGCTGCAGCCCACACATGAGAGCTGCACCCAGTGCAGGGGTCACCTCCTGTGACCTGAGGCGGCAGCAGCCAGGATGGCGAGGAGGGCCTCCCAGAGCGAGGCCCGCTGAGCTGAGATCCTCCCGCGGAAGGTTGCTGATGGCCCCAAAGGAAGAGAGAGGTGTTCCAGGCAGAAGGAATAGCGCATGCAGAGGCTCGAGGGAATGGAAATGCGTGGAGGGTCCCTGAGAGGGAAGGGCAGGAGGGGCGATGGGAGGGAAGAACTGGAAGGTCCCTAGCACCTAAGCATTTGACATGGTCCAAATGAAGAGCAGAGTAAAATGCTGGAGAAAAGAACAAATCCAAACCTCCTCCCACCCCATTCTTTTCCTCTTCATCCAAGCCTGCTCTTGGCAACTCCTCATCATGGAGGGACCGGTTTCTGAGAACAGCTTGAGGCAGGAGTCCTGGAGGGGTGGGGTTCTGATTGATCAGGATCCAGACCCCCCAGTGGAAGGGAGGTCAGAGACACTGTTCTAAGTGCTTCATGTCTTTAGTCCACACTCATTTGGTCCCTACTGTATGTAGTAAATAGATTCTATTACTCCACCAGTTTTGCAGGTAGGGAAACTAAGGCACTAAGAGGCCAAGATCTGCCCAGAATCTTACAGCTAGTACACTGGGTGAAGGAAGCACGCTTTGAATGCAAACAAACTACCTCCAAGCAGTGTGGGAGCTTGACCACCTACNTCCTTTCCTCCTATATCCTTCATTAATGCTCATCCTTTAGCTGCCTTTGCTCATTCTGTTCCCTTTGCTAAGGATACCCTTCCCTTCCCTCCCAGGTCCATTTGACAAATTTCTAGTCATTTTTACAAACACTCTTTATGGGAAACTCCCTGACAGTCCTGTGGTTGGGATTCGGAGATTCTACTCACTGTAGGGGGTGCAGGTTTGATCCCTGGTCAGGGAAATAAGATCCTGCAGGCTGCTCAACGTGGCCAAAAACAAAACAAAACAAAGCAAACAACAAAAAAAACACTCTTTATTCATTTCACAAATATGTACTGAGTGCCCACAATGTGCCAGGTGCTGTTCTAGACCCTGAAGCTACATCAGGGAGGAGAGTAGAAGTCCCTGACCACCCAATACCTGTAGCCTACTGACTACCTGGCTGCAGGAACATCTAACCTAGTTAGAGGCTAACTAGGGAGTAGGGGAGGATGTCTGCAGCTCCAGCAGCTACCCCTTCCGAGAACTCTTTTCCCAACACCACCCCCCTTCCATCCTCAGCAGTGGCTGCCTCCTCCCTGGGATCCCCTCTGTACCAGGACACTGCCTGAAAGGGTCTATTTATGGGTCTGTTTGGCTTCCCTGGTGACTCAGAGGGTAAAGAGTCTGCCTGCAATGTGAGAGACCTGGGTTCGATCCCTGGTGGGGAAGATCCCCTGGAGAAGGAAATGGCAACCCACTCCAGTATTTTTGCCTGGAGAATCCCCATGGACAGAGGAGCCTGGTGGGCTAGTGTCCATAGGGTTGCCAAGAGTTGGACATGACTGAACAACTTCACTTTTTCTTTTCTTTCTTGCCAAAGATGCCTAGGACTGTGTTGTAACTGTATCATGGTATCTGAAGTCTTCATTGGAAGGAAGAAAAGAAAGAGATTCCTGGGAGGTGGGACAGGCTGGTTTCCGGGGGAGGTCGTGATGCTATTGGCAAATGGGAACTCACCCCTTCCACACCCACAGAGCTCACACCCTGGCTGGAATTCTGCCTCAGCTTTTGAAATGACCAAAACCCAGCTCTGGCACTCTTTAACCCTTCTGGAGAAGATGCTCAGCACTTAGAGTTCTTCTGTGGCTCTCGGCCTCCCCACCTCGGTCTCCCTGAGGCATCAGTCAGCTTCACTGAGGAGCCAGGCAGTGGAACAAAATGAGCACGAACCCTTGGCCTTTCACAGAGAAGGGATGTCATTTAATGCCACTATCTCCCCCAGTAGTATTACTAACCTCCTTTTCAGATGAAAAAATCTAGAGATCAGAGGTTAAGTGATATGCCCACAGTTACCAACCAGTGGCGGATTTCCCCAAAATTACAGAAGTGCTCAGGAAAGGGTACTGTCATAGCATCCTAGAATGTTCCTTCAAAGATGTTTGTAACTGTGTGATTGTCAGTTCTCCCCTAGGCTCCTCCCATAGATGGCAATCTCCTTGAAGTCAGAACGTGTCCTTTCTGCTGCCTCTTATCTCTCTGGTGCCCTGATCCTGTCTGCGATATAGTCACACTCGTGACACGTGCTGATGAAACACATGAGTCCATACAGTAAGTATCATCTCAGCTTCCCTGGCCTTTTACAGATTAAGCCCAGAGGATGGAAGTGATTTGGCCTCAGCCTGCATTAGGGTTGGGTCTGCTGCTGCCCCAATTCTTTTCTCCCTCCCTTCCCTTCATCAGGAAAATGAGGACTACAGCACTTCAGGTGCTCAGAGTCCCAGAGGTGTCTCTAAAGAGAAAGGATCATAATTCTCTGCAGAACAGTGGAAGATACATGGCAGTAGGGAGGAAACCATCCTTCCAGACTGCACCAAGACCACACTGGAAATTGGAACCAGCCCCTATCCTCTGCCTCCCTGACCGCTGACCCAGTAAGTAATGACCGAAAAGTACTTTGCAAATGAACAGGTGTCTCAGAAGGAGAAACCAGTTATTTCATCCCAGCTCTGGGCTCACCAAAACCATTCAGACTCTCTTCCACCACCCACTCATCCATCATCCCCCCATTCATACTGAGACAGTGGGTGGTGGTCATCAGCCAGGAATGCCACTCGCTACTGTGTGACTTTGGGCAGAATTCTTCATATCGCTATGCGTTGGTGCTCTTTCATAAAATGGGTACAATAACAGTATTCATCTCAGAGGGGTGGTATGAGAATTTGAATTAATATATGTAAATGACTCAGAGCAGTGCCTGGCACACAGTATGGGCTACAGAAGTGTGGGTTTCTATTACTCTGTGCTAAAACACTGAGAATATACCTCACTGTCTCATTGGCTCCTCTCCTGCGGCTTCTCTTGTGTTATTACGGATGCCAAGGCTCTGAACAAACACCCACTCCTCCCCTGGGTACCAGTACTGTCTCAGGTACTCAAGGTCAGTGCTCCAGCGACTCTCTCCTTCTTGCCCACACCATCAATGTTTGCCTTCAGACTTGATAATCCTCATCAGCATACACACACACACACACATCATCTCCTGAGCCCACATCTTCCTCCAGCTACTGTCCTGCTACTTTGTTCCTCTTTAGAGCAAAAACACTCCAAAAAGTTGAATATACATACCACCTTCAAATCCTCTTCTCTCTCTAGCTCTTGGAGTCACTCTGATCAAGTTCACATCACCCACTCCAAGAAGTGCTCTTGTTTAAGTCACAAGAACCTTTCACCATAAATCCAATGGTTGAGTCTCCGTTTAGATCTTAATGGTCCCCGCAGCAGCAGGTGACACACCAGTCACCTCCTCCTTCATGAAGTCCTTTCTGCCCTTGGCTTTTACAGCCTATGGTCTTCTGAATGCCCTGCTATCCGGGTGACGTCACCTCAGTCTGCTTTGCAGTTCCTGCATGTCAGCCCAAGCATTTTACAGGAGGTCCAGGATTCAGCCCTTAGTCTTCTCTTCTGTAACTGCCCTCGCGCCTGTATCATCTCCTACAGCCTCTTGGCTTCAAATACCATCTCCACACAGTTGGGTCCCAGGGTCTACCACCAGCCCAGGCTCTCCCGTGCCGGCTCAGCACCTCCACGTGGATGTCTTGATGCATCTCACATGGCCTAAAACAACTTGAGGTTTATAAAAATCAGCTTCCTGACTCCTGCCTCACCAAACATCCCCCACCTGTTTCTCTTGCCACCTTTCCCATCTTGCATAACGATAGCTCAGTCTTTCCCTTTGCTTGGGTCCAAATCCTGGGAGTCATTCTTAACTCCTCTCACTTTTCCACACGGCCTTTCCAAGCTGTCAGCAAATACTGTTGGCTCTCCCCTCAAAAGAGATTCAGAGTCTGACCACGTCTTAACCATCCCTTGCTGCCCAAATCCGGGCACCATTGCCTCGCCCCTGAGTTTTCATCAGTTCTCCACAGGAGTCTCCCTGCTTCCATCCTTGTCCCCCTTGGCTGTTTTCAGCACAGTCCCCAGAGAAATCCTGTTAACATAAGAGACCGGTCATATGACTCCCCTGCTCAGAACACTCCAATGGCTCCCATTACAAACAGAAGAAAAGGCGGAGTCAGCGCAGGAGCCCCTCAGGCCCTGTGGGACCTGTCCCTGCCCCCTGCCCCCTCCACCTTGCTCCTGAGGCCCGTCCGGGCCTGTGGCCGCCTCCCAAGGTGCAGTGCGCCAGGCCCAGCTTCTCTCACATCTTTGCTCCAGGCCACCTTCTCAGGGAGGCCCAACCTGACACCGCTTCGCTGTGTGCCTCCTCACCCCGCGCCTCTCTCTCCACTCTGCTCCTCGCCTCCCTGGCACACGGGGTCTCTCCTCCTGGGCCTTCCGTCAGCCCTCCCTGGAATGTGAGCTCCTGGCCAACGGCGGGTGAGGACAGCCTTGTTTCCTGACTGTAGCACGTAGTCAGCACGCAGTCCGTGTTTAATAAGTGAAGGAGTCTTCTGTTGGTTTGTCTTCCTCTGTTTGTTGTGAGGGAAGCCGCTGGCTCTTCATGAGTGTGTTCCTCCCAGACCCAGCAGAGAGCCTTGCTGCAGCCCCTCAGGGGGCTTTGTCAGAGGAAAGAAGGAGAAATGGAGTAGCCGCTTGGGGTCGGGCTGGGCTGTGTCAGCCATGTTTTTCCAGGAGCCATCTTTCTTCTCTGCGTACTACCCCTCTGGGCTCATGTGTGGGCTCCACTCAGGAAGACACACCTCCACTCTTCTCCCGGTAGGGGCTGCCTGCCCACAAACCCAGGACCTGCCGTCTTTCAGCGTCCATTCAGATGCCTTTCCCTCCCCCATGAGGCCTCCTCCTGAGACCCTGGTCCAGCAGCTTCTCTCTGACCCTCAGTAACCTTTCCAGCTCCAGCCTCACCCCACCAGGTGTCCCGTGAGTCAGCAAGAGGGACTCTCTCTCACACCTCCAGACAGGGTGGAGATGGTTCCCTGGGTAGGAAGTGGCCATTCTCCAGCTGCCTGCCTGGAGAATGTCTCCAGAAGCTTTCCCTCTGCTTTTACCCTCGGGCAGAGAAAACCTGCCCTCCCCAGGGCATCACCATGGTGGGAGTGGTGGGAACACATGGGACTTCTCTTCCGAGGGCTGCTATTTCCTCAGTGAGATGGGAAGCAAGGTCTCCAGCTGGAAGTGATGATGGAGAAGGAGGGGTTGGAGCTTGAGGGATAGAGAAGAAAGCTGGAAACAGCTGAGACTGGGAGAATGACCAGAAAATAAATAGTAGCTTACCAGACACAATTAGCATGTTTGCACGTTTTACTCTGGCCGTGGTAAATGGCACAGGTAGGGCAGCCGAGTGGGTGGAGGGCCACTTTTAGCCAGGTTGGGGCTTTGCCCAGCAGTGCAGTGAGTCACATGGGAACAAGAGAAACTGTAGGTCAGGGAGGAGCTGGGATGAAAATGACAATGCAAGAGTTAAAAGACTGTCGTAAGGAAACCCAGTGGCCCAAAGGCTTAGGTTTGCTGGGAAGAGTCTGACAAGGATTTGGGACTGGGACAGTCCCAGAATGTTTTTGCCAGAATGTTCAGGAACATTTTTCCCTGACCTACCCCTTTCCAGTGCAGACCTGTCTCTTCTGTCTGTTCCCATAGCACCCTATGCTTACCTCTGCTGTATTTTAGTACTTGATTTACTCATACATCTTCCTTCTGGACTGTGAGCACCTGAAGGAAGGAACCAGGCCTCACATTTCTTTAGATCCCAAGGCCAGACCCAAAAAAAAGCTCATTAGCAATCACTGACTGATTGACTGAATAAATTCATTTGATAGAAACCAGACCATGTTCTGTATAATAATACATCCTCACTTTTCTATGGCAATTTGCAGTTTGAAAAGCAATTTCACATCTATGATCTTATTTTAACTTTACAATGACCCTGCAAGATAGCAACTCATTCACTCACTCATTCATTCCTTCAACTGGGGAAGAACACTTATTCTGTCAGGAACTGTTCTAGGAACCAGAATGCAGGAGCAAATGAAACAGACAGAAGTCCCTGCTTTCGTGGAGCTTGCACTTCTGCAGAAGACAACACCTATTTTATAGATGGGCAGACTGAGATTCCCTCAGGGAGGCTAAGCAACTCGACTAAGCTCACAGGACTTGCAGGTAAAAGAACCCAAATTAGGACAGAGGGCTATCTGACTCCAAGCACAGAAAAGGCATTTTTCAGCCACACCAGTAGGTCGGCTCATATATGAGGTGTCTTTTTTTCCCCCTAACTTAACAACAAATAAAAAGGAGCCTTGGCAGAAATCCATACCCTGGGACTACCTTGGAACTCCTTCCCTTGTCTGGTGTGTGTTTAACAAAGACGTGAGAAATACCTGCCAGGTCTCTTCTTGCCAGAGCCCACGACAGAAGCCACACAGCACTGTCAGCACGGGCGTCTGCTTGTGTGCAAACCCGCAGGCATTTTTAGCCACTTTGGGGAACATAAAGAAAGCTGTTGGTTTTGTTTGCACATATTTTTCGCCTCTGCAAGAAGGCTTCTCACCAAGCGGCAGCCTCAGAGTTGTCTTTTATTTGATCTCAAGACACACAACGTCTTTATATCTCACTAGAAGCTGCAGTTGGCAGATTCCTTCACCTGCACTTGGATCCCACACACAAAAAATAAGTCTGGTAAAGGTTCCTGCCTCTCCAGGTGGTTGCAGGGATTAACTGAGGTCCTGCAGAAATTTCAGCCACCTGTAAAGCTGTGTACCCAGGGGGAGCACTGAGGTGAAGGCCAGTGGAGGCAGCCTGGGGAGGGGAGGGTTTTACAACAATCTGAAGGACCTGGATTGGAACCCAGATGTATCACTTATGGCTGCAGAAACACTGGCAAGTAACTAATCACCATCCCTCCTCCAGCCTCGGTCTACCTCCTCCATGGGAATGGTGACACGTACCCCAAAGGATTGTTCTGATATTAACAGTACTGTGTATATAGTGTCTGACCCTGAACCTGCAAGTAGTAATTGTCCAGTAAATGGCTTAAGGTGTTCATCAGTGTCATTATTGCTATTAGTATATAAGGGGAAATGTCAACAACGGTTTTAAGAATTTTAGGTTGTGAATTCCCTGAGGCAAGCATGTATGGCTGGATACCCGATGCCCCAGACTCCATCTGGAAGTTAGAAACTGCTAGAAAAGTATGGGGAACTGGATTAGATGACGTCCAAATCCCTGAGAGTGATAGCTCGGGCTTGAACAAGAACACGTGTTCACTGCACATGATTGCAGGACAGCCTTATCTTTGGGTGACTTTATGCCTCATGTAGACTTATGAGGTGGCTCAAGAGTCAAATGACTCGCCTAAGTTCACAAAGCTCGTGGGTGGCAGAACAAAGCCTGGAACCCAAAGGCGACAACTGCGGAGCCCACGCCCTTAACCCCTGCCCTACACTGCCAGGGAGAGCTCTGGTCTGAGGTTTGCCTTTTCTCTGACCTACTTGAGTTCCTGGTCCTCTGGTTGTCTTTCACACTTCCAGCAGGAAGAGTCAATGTCCTCTCTCTAGACGCCTAAGTAAAAGATCCGCATGACAGCCTGAGCTCCTGTGTTGGGTGTTGGCTTGTGTTGTGGTGTGTCCCCATAAAGGTGGGCACTGGGCGTGGAAAGGGAGGCCAACATCCCACATCTGTGGTCATCCCTTCCCAGGAAGTGCCCATCCCCTCTGGAAGCAGATGTCATCCCCTGCCGCCGACGGACACAGGGATAGCCACTCATACCAATCTCCTGGAAGTAAGTGCTGGCACCCAGACCTGAAGGGGAGAAGAGGTGAGGCGGACCTGCTCCAAGAAGTCCCTGTCGGGGGCAGGGGACGAGGAGAGGCAGTGGTGCCTGGGGGTGGGGGGTGGGGTAGAAGCC
>SJYQ01001937.1:0-16796 GCA_006410935.1 Redunca redunca
TGCTCATATTTGAGTATTTAAGAATTAAATACTTAACTACTTAGGCATTTAATAATTCAAATTTATTTTATGGTATTAGCACATACATATGGAATCTACAAAAATGGAATAGATGAAATTATTTTCAGGGCAAATGTAGCAAACAGTCTTGAGGGCACAGCAGGTAGGAGGAGAGAGTGAGACAAGAGGGTAGCATGTTGACATATTTGCACTGCCATATACAAAATAGATAGCTAATGGGAAGCAACTATATAGCAGAGGGGGCTCAGTTTGGTGCTCTGGGATGATCTAGAGTGGTGGTATGGGAGATTGAAAGAGGCTTAAGAAGAAGGGGATATTTGTCTACATATGGCTGATGCACTGTTTTGTATAACGGAAGCTAATACAACATTGTGAAGCAACTCAGTTCAGTTCATTCTCTCAGTAGTGTCTGACTCTTTGTGACTCCATGGGAGCCAGGCCTCCCTGTCCATCACCAAAGCCTGGAGCATGCTCAAACTCATGTCCAAGGAGTCAGTGATGCCATCCAACCATCTCATCCTCTGTTGTCCCCTTCTCTTCCTGCCCTCAATCTTTTCCAGCATCAGGGTCTTTTCAAAGGAATCAGTCCTTTCCATCAGGTGGCCAAAATATTGGAGCTTCAGCATCAGTCCTTCCAATGAATATTCAGGATTGAGTTTCTTTCAGTTCAGTTCAGTTCAGTCACTCAGCTGTGTCTGACTCTTTGCGACCACATGAACTGCAACACGCCAGGCCTCCCTGTCCAGCACCAACTCCTGGAATTCACCCAAACTCACATCCATCAAGTCAGTGATGCCATCCAGCCATCTCATTCTCTGTCATCCCCTTCTCCTCCTGCCCCCAATCCCTCCTAGCATCAGAGTCTTTTCCAATGAATCAACTCTTCGCATGAGGTGGCCAAAGTACTGGAGTTTCATATTGACTAATTTTCAGTCTAACTGCAGTCTATGGACTCTCAAGATTCTTCCCCAACACCATAATTCAAAAGCATCAATTTTTCAGTGCTCAACCTTCTTTACGGTCCAACTCTCATATCCGTACATAAGTACTGGGCAAACCATAGATTTGACTGTATGGACCTTTGTCAGCAAAGTAATGTCTCTGTTTTTTAATATGGTGTATAGCTTTTTTTCCAAGGAGAAACCATCTTTTAATTTCATGGCTGCAGTCACCATCAGCAGTGATTTTAGAGCCCAAGAAAATAGTTTGTCACTGTTTCCACTGGTTCTCCTTCTACTTGTCATGAAGCAATGGGATCGAATGCCATGATCTTCATTTTTTTGAATGCTGAGTTTCAAGCCAGCTTTTTCACTCTCTTCTTTCACTTTCATAAAGAGGCTCTTCAGTTCCTCTTCATTTTCTGCCATAGGGGTAATGTCATCTGAATATCTGAGGTTATTGATATTTCTCCTGGCAATCTTTATTCCAGCTTGTGTTTCATCCAGCCTGGTATTTTTCATGATGTACTCTGCATACAAGTTAAATAATCAGGTTGAAAATATACAATCTTGACATACTAACTGTTGCCTCTTAACCTGCATACAGATTTCTCAGGAGGCGAGTAAGGTGATGTGGTATTCCCATCACTTGAAGAACTTTCCACAGTTTGTTGTGATTCACAAAGCTAAAGGCTCTAGCATAGTCAATGCAGCAGAAGTAGATTTTTTTTTTCCTGAAATTCTCTTGCTTTTTCTGATATAATTGATATTGGCAATTTGATATCTTGTACCTGTGCCTTTTCTAAATCCAGCTTGAACCTCTGGAAGTCCTCAGCTCATGTACTGTTGAAGCGTACCTTGGAGAATTTTGAGCACTACTTTACTAGCATGTGAGATGAGTGAAACAGTTTGAGCAGTAGCACTTAAACTTTGCAGTATTTTGAGCATTCTTTGGCATTGTTTCTCTTTAGAATTGGAATGAAATCTGATCTTACCCAGTCCCGTGGTCAGTGCTGAGTTTTCCAAATTTGCTGGCATAATGAGTGCAGCACTTTACAGCATCATCTTTTAGGATTTGAAATGACTCAGCTGGAATTCCATCACTTCTACTAGCTTTGTTCATAGTGTTGCTTCCTAAAGCCCACTTGACTTCACAGTCTGAGATATCTGGCTCTAGGTGAGTGACCACATCATTGTGGTTATCTGGGTCATGAAGATCTTTTTGGTATTGCTCTTCTGTGTGTTCTTGCCACTTTTTCCTAATATCATCTGCTTCTGTTAAGTCCATCTAAGTTCTGTCCTTTATTATGTCCATCTTTGCATGATATGTTCCCTGGTAACTCTTATTTTCTTGAAGAGGTCTCTAGTCTTTCCCATTCTATTGCTTTCCTCTAGCCCTTTGCATTGATCATTTAGGAAGGCTTTCCTCTCTCTCCTTGCAATTATATTCCAATAAAAAGAATTAAAATTTATTTTTAAGAGCTCATCTTTTAGTGTTCTCTTCTATTGAAATGGCAGATGGTCTTCACGCCATACGTACAACCCTAACTATGTAGAAGCAATTTTGCCCTAGTTCTATCTGTTAAGACAACTAAAGGATGAAAGGGAGTGGGTAAAGCTAAAACCCAAACAGCATGTGTTATTGAAAACCTATCTCCCATAACTGTCTTGAAGATTTTCATGAGTTTAGCTTGTTTGCATGTCCTCTTAAGGTACTTTAAAATTTCTTACCTTATTTATTAGAGCTACTTATGCAACCAATCTTCCACTCACACTGCCAATGTGAGTGAAAACTATGTTCTAGTGTTCCAGAGAGATATTATTCTTGTCTTGGAGGAAAAGCTATCATCACAGAGATACTTCTCAAAAGTGGCACTTGTATGATTCCAAATTTACTCCTCCACACTTTTTATTATTGTTAATGTTATGCTCTCCCAAGGGATTAGGTTTTTAGTGGACAGAGTAGAATGCTTTTACCTTACCTCTCAGTACTTCCTTACTGTGTACTTTCTATACACTGATAAAGAATATAAAACCTTCTAACTTTGGCCACCTCATGCTAAGAGTTGACTCATTGGAAAGACTTTGATGCTGGAAGGGATTGGGGAAAGGAGGAGAAGGGGATGACATAGGATGAGATGGCTGGATGGCATCACTGACTCGATGGACCTGAGTCTGAGTGAACTCCAAGTGTTGGTGCTGGACAGGGAGGCCTGGCGTGCTGCAATTCATGGGGACGCAAAGAGTCGGACATGACTGAGCGACTGAATTAAACTGAACAGCATGAAAGCAAACAAGGAAAATGTAAATGTACTAGGATAAACAGTGTATGTTACTCATTAAATTATATAGGCAAATAGTTTAAATATGTAACCACATTGAGAAAATTTGCTTTGTGTTTGTATCAATCAGAATAGTTAGATTATGCTGAGGTAGCAAATTCTCCATAAATTTCATGCTTCAAACAATAATCATTTTTGTTTTGTTCAGTTGTAGTCAGTTATGTTTCTGCAAGTCATCTTATAAGTCTATTCTGTGTCACTGTTGGTCTCACTCTCTGGCCTCATTGTTTTGTTGTTGGAATAGTTGTTATCTGGAAAGTGATATTGTTATAACACAGGGAAAAGAAAATTGTCTTGAATTGCCAATTACATATACTGCATAGAAATAAAATTATCTGGCCAATTCAAGACAACCCAGTGGTTCCATGCACATGAAAGAAATTGCCTAGAAGAAAATAAAAACATAGTTGAAAATAGCTCCAAATGTCACCAAAGTTGTATATATCACTGTTAAGTGAGTTCTTATGTTTGTCCTTGTTAAAAATAATACTCATTTAATGAAATAATTAAATAAAAGAAATATTTGTTTTTTTTTTTTTTGCTTTAATTTCCAGAATTCTGGAGGGTGGATCATAGAGGATCCTGCTGTGATTTATGTCAGAGAGTGTTTTGCCTATATTCTCCTCTAGGAGTTTTATAGTTTCTGGCCTTACATTTAGATCTTTAATCTATTTTGAGTTTATTTTTTGTGTGTGGTGCTAGAAAGTGATCTAGTTTCATTCTTTTACAAGTGGTTGACCAATTTTCCCAGCACCACTTGTTAAAGAGATTGTCTTTACTCCATTGTAAATTCTTGCCTCCTTTGTCAAAGATAAGGTGTCCATATGTGTGTGTATTTATCTCTGGTCATTCTATTTTGTTCCATTGATCTATATTTCTGTCTTTGTGCCAGTACCATATTGTCTTGATGACTGTGGCTTTGTAGTAGAGCCTGAAGTCAGGCAAGTTGATTCCTCCAGTTCCATTCTTCTTTCTCAAGATTGCTTTGGCTATTCGAGGTTTTTTGTATTTCCATATAAATCTTGAAACTATTTGTTCTAGTTCTGTGAAAAATACCGCTGGTAGCTTGATAGGGATTGCATTGAATTTGTAGATTGCTTTGGGTAGTATACTTATTTTCACTATATTGATTCTTCTAATCCATGAACATGGTATATTTCTCCATAATTCTGCAAGCAATAAATGCTGGAGAGGGTGTGGAGAAAAGGGAACCCTTTTACATTGTTGGTGGGAATGCAAACTAGTACAGCCACTATGGAGAACAGTGTGGAGATTCCTTAAAAAATTGCAAATAGAATTGCCTTATGACCCAGCAATCCCACTCCTGGGCATACACACCGAGGAAACCAGAATAGAAAGAGACATATGTACCCCAATGTTCGTCGCAGCACTGTTTATAATAGCCAGAACATGGAAACAACCTAGATGTCCATCAGCAGATGAATGGATAAGAAAGCTTTGGTACATATACACAATGGAGTATTACTCAGCCATTAAAAAGAGTACATTTGAATCAATTCTAAGGAGATGGATGTTACTGGAGCCGATTATACAGAGTGAAGTAAGCCAGAAAGAAAAACACCAATACAGTATACTAACGCATATATATGGAATTTAGAAAGATGGTGATGATGACCCTGTATGCGAGACAACAAAAGAGACTCAGATGTGTAGAACAGACTTGTGGACTCTGGGTAGAGGGAGAAGGTGGGATGATTTAGGAGAATGCATTGAAACATGTATACTATCATGTAAGAAATGAATCACCAGTCTATGCCCAATGCAGGATGTAGGAGGCTTGGGGCTGTTGCATGGGGATGACCCAGAGATGTGTTATGGGGTGGGAGGTGGGAGGTGGGAGGGGGTTTATGTTTGGGAATGCATGTTCACCTGTGGTGGATTCATGTCAATGTATGGCAAAACCAATACAGTATTGTAAAATAAAGTTAAAATAAAATTAAAAAAAAAAAAGAAACAAAAGTGAATGATATTGGCAACCCTTATTTCTTCAAAAAAATTTAGACCAACTTAACATAGGCAAGATATACCCCAGTTGAATGCAGATTTCCAGGGAATACAACAGAGACATAAGAAAATCATCTTAATTAAACAACACAAAGAAATGCAAGAAATGATAGAATGGGAAAGACTAGAGACCTCTTCAAGAAAATTAGGAATACCAACATAACATTTCATGCAAAGATGGGTACAATAAAAGACAGAAATGAAAAGGACTAAACAGAAGCAGGAAGGCTTTCTTATCTCTCCTTACTATTCTGTGGAACTCTGCGTTCAGATGCTTATATCTTTCCTTTTCTCCTTTGCTTTTGGCTTCTCTTCTTTTCACAGCTATTTGTAAGGCCACCTCCAACAGCCATTTTGCTTTTTTGCATTTCTTTTCCATGCAGATGGTCTTGATCCCTGTCTTTTGTACGATGTCACGAACCTCCGTCCATAGTTCATCAGACACTCTATCTTTCAGATCTAGTCCCTTGAATCTGTTTCTTACTTCCACTGTATAATCATAAAGGGTTTGATTTAGGTCATACCTGAATGGTCTAGTGGTTTTCCCTACTTTCTTCAATTTAAGTCTGAATTTGGCAATAAGGACTTCATGATCTGAGCCACAGTCAGGTCTTGGTCTTGTTTTTGCTAACTGTATAGAGCTTGTCCATCTTTGGCTGCAAAGAATCTAATCAATCTGATTTCAGTGTTGACCATCTGGTGATGTCCATGTGTAGAGTCTTCTCTTGTGTTCTTGGAAGAGGGTGCTTGCTATGACCAGTGTGTTCTCTTGGCAAAACTCTATTAGCCTCTGCCCTGCCTCATTCCAATATTCCAAGCACAAATTTGCCTATTACCCCAGGTGTTTCTTGACTTTCTACTTTTGCATACCAGTCCCCTATAATGAAAAGGACATCTTTTTGGGGTGTTAGTTCTAAAAGGTCTTGTAGGTCTTCATATAACTGTGCAACTTCAGCTTCTTCAGTGTTACTGGTTGAGGCATAGGCTTAATTACCATCATATTGAATGGTTTGCCTTGGAAATGAAGAGAGATCATTCTGTCGTTTTTGAGATTACATATAAGTACTGTATTTCAGACTCTTTTGTTGACCATGATGGCTACTCCATTTCTTCTAAGGGATTCCTGCCCACAGTAGTAGATATAATAGTCATCTGAGTTAAAAAATCACCCATTCCAGTCCATTTTAGTTCGCTGATTTCTAGAATGTTGACATTCACTCTTGCCATCTCCTGTTTGATCACTTCCAATTTGCCTTGATTCATGGACCTGACATTTCAGGTTCCTATGCAATATTGCTCTTTACAGCATCGGATCTTGCTTCTGTCACCAGTCACATCCACAACTGGGTATTGTTTTGCTTTGGCTCCATTCCTTCATTCTTTCTGGAGTTATTTCACCACTGATCTCCAGGAGCATATTGGGTACGTACTGACCTGGGAAGTCCCTTTCAGTATCCTATCATTTTGACTTTTTATACTATTCATGGTTTTCTCAAGGCAATATAATGAAGTGGTTTGCCATTCCCTTCTCCAGTGGAGCACATTCTGTCAGACCTCTCCACCATGTCCCGCCTGCCTTGGGTGGCTCCACATATGGCATGCAAAATTGGGCTCAATAAAGGACAGAAATGGTATGGATCAAACAGAAGCAGGAGATATTAAGAAAAGGCAGCAAGAATACAAAGAGGAACTGTACAGAAAAGATCTTCAGGACCAAGATAATCACAATGGTGTGACCACTCACCTAGAGCCAGACATCCTGGAAGTTAAGTCAAGTGGCCTTTAGAAAGCATAACTATGAACAAAGCTAGTGGAGGTGATGGAATTTCAGTTGAGCTATTTCAAATTCTGAAAGATGATGCTGTGAAATCGCTGCACTCCATATGCCAGAAAATATGGAAAACTCAGCAGTGGCCACAGGACTGGAAAAGGTCAGTTTTCATTCCAAACCCAAAGAAAGGCAACCGCAAAGAATGCTCAGACTACAGAACAATTGCACTCATCTCACACACTGGTATGTGAGAATGCTAGAATGCTCAACATTCATGCTCAANCACTCATCTCACACATTGGTATGTGAGAATGCTAGAATGCTCAACATTCATGCTCAACTAGAATGTTCAACATTCTCCAGGCTAAGCTTCACCAATAAGTGAACTGTGAACTTCCAGATGTTCAAGCTGGTTTTAGAAAAGGCAGAGGAACCATAGATCAAATTGCCAACATCTGCTGGATCATCGAAAAAGCAAGAGAGTTTCAGAGAAACATCCATTTCTGCTTTATTGACTATGCCAAAGCCTTTGACTGTGTGGATCACAATAAACTGTGGAAAATTCTGAAAAAGATGGGAATACCAGACCACTTGACCTGTCTCTTGAGAAACCTATATGCAGACCACGAAGCAACAGTTAGAACTGGTCATGAAACAACAGATTGGTTACAAATAGGAAAAGGAGTATGTCAAGGCTGTGTATTGTCACCCTGCTTATTTAACTTTTATTCAGAGTACATCATGAGGAACGCTGGGCTGGAAGAAGTACAAGCTGGAATCATGATTGCTAGGAGAATAACCTCAGATATGCAGATGGCACCACCCTTATGGCAGAAAGTGAAGAGGAACTAAAAAGCCTCTTGATGAAAGTGAAAGTGGAGAGTGAAAAAGTTGGCTTAAAGCTCAACATTTAGAAAATGAAGATCATGGCATCTGGTCCCATCACTTCATGACAAATAGGTATGGAAACAGTGGAAACAGTGTCAGACTTTATTTTTTTCAGGCTCCAAAATCACTGCAGATGGAGACTGCAGCCATGAAATTAAAAGGCACTTACTCCTTGGAAGAAAAGTTATGACCAACCTAGACAGCATATTCTAAAGCAGAGACATCACTTTGCAAACAACGGTCCATCTAGTCAAGGCTATGGTTTTTCCTGTGGTTGTATGGATGTGAGAGTTGAACTGTGAAGAAAGCTGAATGCCAAAGAATTGATGCTGTTGAACTGTGGTGTTAGAGAAGACTCTTGAGAGTCCCTTGGACTGCAAGGAGATCCAACCAGTCCGTTCTAAAGGATATCAGTCCTCGGTCTTCATTGTAAGGAATGATGCTAAAGCTGAAACTCCAATACTTTGGTCACCCAATGCGAAGAGTTGACTCATTGGAAAAGACTCTGATGCTGGCAGGGATTGGGGGCAGGAGGAGAAGCAGATGACAGAGGATGAGATGTCTGGAAGGCATCACCGACTCAACGGACATGAGTTAAAGTGAACTCCAAGAGTTGGTGATGGAAAGGGTGGCCTGGCATGCTGCGATTCATGGGGTTGCAAAGAGTCAGACATGACTGAGTGACTAAACTGAACTGAACTGAAACAAAAGCAGAAGAGATTAAGAAGAGGTGGCAAGAATATATACATGAACTATACAAATAATAATAATAATGACCCATAAAACCACAATAGTGTGATCACTCACCTAGAGGCAGGCATCCTGGAGAACTAAGTCAAGTGGGCCTTAGGAAGCCTTACTATTAACAAAGGTAGTGGAGATGTTGGAATTCCAATTGAGCTATTTAAAGTCCTAAAGATAATGCTAATGAAGTGCTGCACTGTATATGCTAGCAAATTTGGAAAACTCAGCCATGGTCACAGGGCTGGAAAAGTTCAGTTTTCATTCCAGTTCCAAGGAAGAACAATGCCAAAGTATGTTCAAAGTATAATACAATTGTGCTTATTTCACATGCTAGCAAAATAAGCCTCACAATTCTCCAAGCTAGGCTTCAACAGTATGTGAACCAAGAACTTTCAGATGTACAAGCTGGATTTAGAAAAATTAGAGGAACCAGAGATAAAATTGAAAACATCCATTGTGTCATAGAGAAAGTCCTTAATTTCTCCTTCTTTTTCTCCTTCTTTTTCATTGACCATGCTAAAACCTTTGACTGTATGGATAACAACAAAATCTGGAAAATTCTTAAAAAGATAGGAATGCCAGGCCGCCTTGCCTGTCTTATGTGAAACCTGTATGCATGTTAAAAAGCAACAGTTAGAACCAGACATGGAAAAATGGACTGGTTCAAAATTGGGAAAGGAGTATATCAAGGTGGCATTTTGCTTATACATTCTATGCAGACCACATCATGTGAAATGCTGGACTTGAATCAAGATTTCTGGGAGAAATATCAACAACCTCAGATATGTAGATGATAACATTGTAATGGCAGAAAGTGAAGAGGAACAAAATAGCCTTTTGATAAGGGTGAAGGAGGAGAGTGAAAAATGTGGTTTAAACTCAACATTCAAATTATGAAAATTATGGCATCTGGTCCCATCACTTCGTGGCAAATAAGTCAGGGAAAGTGGAAGCAGTGACAGTTTTTATTTTCTTGAGCTCCAAAATCACTCCAGACATGAAATTAAAAGACACTTTCTCCTTGTAAGAAAAGCTATGGCACACCTAGACAGCATATTAAAAAGGAGAGGCATTAGTTTGCTGACACAAATTCACATAGCCAAAGGTATAATTTCTCTAGTTGTCATGCATGAATATGAGAGTGGAACTATCAAGAAGGCTGAGCACTAAAGAATTGATGCTTTTGAACTGTGGTGCCAGAGAAAGCTGTCGAGATTCCCTTGGACAGCAAGATCAAACTAGTCAATCCTAAAGGAAATCAACCCTGAACATCTGTTGAAAGGCTGATGATGAAGCTGAACATCAAATACTTTGGCATCCTGATGGGAAAAGCCAATTCACTCAAAAAGACTGTGATGTTTCTAAAGATTGGGGGGAAAAGGAAAAGGGGACAGCAGTGAATGATATAGTTAGATAACATCACTGACTCAATGGGCATAAGTTTGAGCAAACTCTGTGAAATAATGAAGGACAGGGAAGCCTGCCATATTAGTCCTTTGGGTCTCAGACTTGAAATGCCTTAAAGACTGAACCACCACAACAAGGGCACTTTAATTAATCAAGCAGTTTGAAAACTCAGAGTCATTCCTTCTTCTTGACATGACTCAATGAATTTTTACAAAATATTCATTATTTATTTGGAAACTGCTATGCCATTTGCTTTGGATAACACCATGATAAAGAAGACTGATACTGCCATCAAGGGCTTTAAAATTTATAGCTCTAGAAGACGTATGTAAATCTTTATCCTACAATTCCAATAAAATCACCCTTGTGGAAGTCATAAATACCTACTTGAGGTCATGTCTATTGGTCACCTCCTAGTTGTCTTTGTAATAGACCGTCTCCACCTTGGAATACAGCAGTATTATTCCTGCCCTCCTTAAAAACAAATAATCTATGGCATTTCAATGCTTGAGTCCTTGACAGAAAAAAATAAAATAATTTTCCCTTCATCCTGTTGGACTTTGTATCATCACAGGGCATGAGAATTACCCCTTTTGGTTTCCTGACTCAAACTGAGGTTTTTTTTTTTTTTTTTTTTTCAGTTTTGTTCTTTGTTTTAATCATTTCCCCTTCATAAGATTTTTCTCTGAAAGCACTGTTGACCAAGAGTTAGGCTTGAGAGAGAACAAGGTGGTGGACAAGTAGGTGGACAAGTAGGTGGACATGGAGAAAATATCTCTCCACAGATACAGCAATAATACACCTTCAGACACAGAAGTGTATGCAGAACATCAGCTGAGAGCGGACAGGAGTACCTGGCCACCAAAAATGAATATATAGAACTACACAAAACTCAGTAGGATGAAGGAATTGGGAGGGGGGAACAGGAGTGTTAATAGAACTGGACCTGCCCTTGTCAGATAGGGTAACTGAAGCAGGGGTACAATCCTCACATCAGGGCAATTATCTGAGTCAGAGGAGAAACATATAAGGTTGAGGGTGAAACAGCTGATCTGTGACAGCCTAAATGGAATGAGAATCAGACAGTCCTTTCCAGAACCATATGTACACTGGACAGGGATGTAGGTCCCCTAGACAGTACCGTGGTTGGGAACTGGAGTTTAAGGACTATAGAGTAATCCCAGTGTGAGATCTGCTGTTGACTGTGAAGAGACACGGGTTGAAGAGATGTGAGGGAGGAAATTATGGTTGGAAGTGCCTGTGGGGGAAACCCAGGCAGCCATGGAAGCAAGGCAATACTGCTGAGTAATGCATAGTGGGTGGAACCATCACTATAGCCTCTCTCCGCACAAGCCAGCATCTGCAGCTGAACAATAGAGAGGTTGGACCATCAAACGCCTGACACACAAAACTACACAGTGGGCCCTCACCTAGAGTGTTCCTTTACCTAAATGATGTGCTGACTACAGAGTAGGACCCCAGCCAGGGGGCCCCTCTATGTACCTGATGCACTGATTAATAGAGAAGGACCCTAGGGGAAAGAGCCCTCTAAATGCCTGAACAGGCAGCAGAGCTAGGGAGAAGAATGGCTGAAGAGGTCTTCTGATTGCCAGCAACAAGAGGCTCAAAAAAAGTATTCTGAAAAGGTTATAACTCCTGAGACTCAGGCAGTCCCTGTAGTGCACACTTGGAGCAGCCAGGGTCAACCCAAACAGTTGCACCACCTTCATGCTCAAACCTCTCTGGAGAAGAGGTGCCACAGGCAAAAAAAGTCTTGTGTCTATGCATGCAGGGTTACTTTAGTCATTTTTTGCCACACTATGGACTGGCTGGCCAGCCTCTCTGTCACAGGGGTTCTCCAGGCAAGAATACTGGAGTGTACTGGCCAATACAGGCTGCCATAGCCTTCTAGAGCATTATATTTTCTGGTGCCCTAGCTGCCAATTCCCCTGCATACCTGGTGCTGCCAGAACCCCGGCGACCTAAGCAGCTGCACCACCTCCATACCTGACCCTCACTGGGGCAAACCCAAATCCTCCAGAGCATGCTCAGGAGTGAATCCCAGTGAAGGACCCACATGCAGAGGTGGAAATAAAACCACAAATGAAACCCAGGGGCAGTGTGGCTAAGGAAGAAGACCCAAAATCTTCCCACCAGCTGTACAATTGCAGATTATAACCACATGATCAACTAGGCACTCTGTGTCTATGGAATATATAAAAGGACATTAAGAACTCCCACAAAAGGAAAGACATTAGCTGATAACTGTGGACATTGGAAGCAAGAATACACAGGAGTAGGACCAGACTAGAATCTGAGTTGTCCCCATAGCAGATCCAGAGACTAGCACAATGCTGAAGGGCATCCTAGGAAGGTGAGGGGGAGTGACTCCTAGAGGGAAAGGACTCTGACAGCAGTGATCAAGAAAAAAAACATTTATTATTCTCATTTTTTGCTTGTTTTCTAGATTCTTTTGGATTTTTTTTCTTTTTTATCCTCTCCCAGCCCCCCCTCCCCATTGTAGTTGTCAATTTAATTTGTACTATGAAATTAGGTTAAGGTTCTGAATTTTTTTTTCTCAGTCACACCTTTTATTTTTATAAACCTCTGCCTCTAATGGAGAAGGCAATGGCACTCCACAGCAGTACTCTTGCCTGGAAAATCCCATGGACGGAGTAGCCTGGTAGGCTACAGTCTATGGAGTTGTGAAGTGTTGGACATGACTAAATGACTTCATTTTCACTTTCATGCATTGGAGAAAGAAATAGCAACCCACTCAAGTGTCCTTGCCTGGAGAATTCCAGGGACGGGGTAGCCTGGTAGGCTGCTGTCTATGTGGTCACACAGAGTCGGACACAACTGAAGCAACTTAGCAGCAGCAGCAGCAGCCTCTAAGTTGGGCTTTTGTAGTTCTGTGGAGTTTTCCTTTTTATATATATATATTTATTTCTTTTTCCTTTTTCTCTTTTTAATTTTACTTTTTAATTTTTTAATCCTTTTACAATTTTTTTCTAAATTTTCCNTGCAGTTAATCTTTAATGTGTATAAAGTTTCTTTATCAACCTCTATTTAACTTTGCATATATATTTTTCCTTCCTCTCAACATATTTGTTAGTTTTGTTTCCATTACTTTATTCCCTACTTGGTACCATCATTTAGCTTTGTTTTCCAGTTTCTGCTTTAGTTAGTTTTGTTCATAAATAGCAGATATAATTTTTGGTTTCCTTTGTTTGCCAAGTCAATCTGTTGTGCTTAACTTTTGTTGAACTGTTTTGATATTGTTTATGGGTATATATGTGTATATTCCATTATTTTAATTATCATTTGCCTGATTTTGTAACTGCCAATTTTCTGGGGTTCATCTTTGGTTTCTCATTTTTGAGTATGAGTTTTAGTCTTACTTAATGCCATAACAAACCACTTGTGGAATCTTGGTTCTTGACTGGTGGATCAAGCACTGAGCCTTTGGAGTAGGAACACTGACTCCAGTACTCTAGGCTACCAGAGAACTACCCGTGCTGCTACTGCTGCTAAGTCGCTTCAGCCGTGTTTGACTCTGTGTGACCCCATAGACAGCAGCCCACCAGGCTCCCCCCTCCCTGGGATTCTCCAGGCAAGAATACCAGAGTGGGTTGCCATTTCCTTCTCCAATGCACGAAAGTGAAATGTGAAAGTGAAGTCACTCAGTCATGTCTGACCCTCAGCAACACCATGTACTTCAGCCTACCAGGCTCTTCCGTCCATGGAATTTTCCAGGTAAGAGTACTGGAGTGGGGTGCCATTACCTTCTCTGGAGAACTACCACTAGGGAGTATCAAACAGTGAGAACTCATACAAAGGAAACCACCTGAATACAAAACCTGGCATCATCCAACCACTAGTAGCACCTTGAGCAGGATGCCTCATCTAAACAATGGACAAAACCAACATACAAACCCAATCATCAGCAGACAGGATTACCACAACACTCAGGCTTGTCCATCAAAGGAAAACAAGAGCAACAACAACAAAATCTCAGCACAAATCTCACCTTATATGAAGCTTACACAAACAACTGGACCAACCGTAGGAGGGCAGAAACCAAAAAGAAGAAATAATTCAACCTTTAAGCCTGGGAAGGGGGACCTCAAACACAATAAGTAAAAATAAAATAAAATAATGAGAGAGCAGAGAAATACTACACAAATGAAGGAACAAACTAGAAACACAGAAGTGCAAATAAGCAAAGAGGAAATAGGCAATCTACCTGAAGAGAATTCAGAGTAATGATAGTATAGATAATCAAAAACCTTGAAAATATAATGCATAAAATGCAAGAGTCAATTAACAATAGGCTAGAAGAAATAAAAAATAAACATACAGAGACAAACAGCAAAATTACTGAAATTAAAAATACTCTAGAAAGAATCAATAGCAGAATATCTGAAGCAGAAGAAAGTATCAGTGAGCTGGAAGATAAAATGGTGCATTTGACTAAATTGGAGGGTTGAGGGTAGAAAACACAGTAAAAAGTGTTGGAAGACTAAATGAGGTTAAGTAGTCTATAGAAAATTGTATCCAGTCAATAAATGAGGTCACTCCATCACAATGAAGTATAGAGGACTTTACCAGGTAGGATATATATATTTTTTCTTTTTTTGAATAGATTACAAGGGAATACTTCTGTCCAGTTTGAAAACATACAGACTGTGACTAATATATATATATATATTTATTTATATTTATATATCCATTAGATAGATAAAGTTGTATGAAATCCACTTGCCAGATCTTGAATTGTTCATTAATCAGATTCAAATGTTAAGGAGCAGTACAAATAGACTTTCTTTAGTTGTACTTCAGAAAACTAGGGCAAGTGAGTTAGGCAGCTTTGTGACTTTGTAATGTTTACTTAACAATATAAATTTGTGAAGGCCATCATTTTGTCAAAAGATTAATAGTTTAATGCATGTAAAAAGGTGAGGCATGGAAATTTAGTCTCCAGTATGGGTAATTTGATCTAAACAAGAGCTTTCTCTTTTTATCAAACTAACAATTGTTGAATTTCCAATCTTGTTTTTCTTTTCTTGAGACAACTGTTGAACTTCTCTGGACAATTTTTCTAAATTATCACTTGGGTAACTAACCCATTGAAGAGCGATAAATGTTCAGTTGCTATTGTTCTATTTAGGGCATCATATTTTATGGAAATGTCAGCAATGTCATTATCCTTAGCTTCCAGAGAGTGACATTTATAATATCCTGGAATCTTAATAATAGCATTAGTGGTAGGTAAAAGTATTGCATGTAATAATTTCTAAACATAGGGACCATTTCAAATTTTACTTCCATTAGAAGTAAGAAAGTCATCTTTTTTCTGAAATATTTGAAAGTCATGAACTGCTCCAAAGGCATATCTACTATATGTATACTATTATGTATACATTATATTATATGTATAAATTGGCAGTTTTACACTTAGCTAAAGTGCAAGCCCATGTAAGAACATATAATTCAGCCTGTTTGGCTAAAGTAAACACAGGTAAATATGCTGTCACAACATTGGGAGTTGCAATAGTATATCCAGAACAATATTTGTATGGTAATCTTTTAAATAAGAACCATCATTTAACTCTAAGTCAGCACTACCCAGGGAAGTTTTCTGTAGGCAACTATGAAGGGTAAGAAGGGATTCACTGGCGGACAAAGGCAAGAAGGATAACAGTTTAAGATTATTACAATGTTAAACCCGTCACGCGAGGACCAGCCAACAAAATGATTTCCTGAAAGTTGAGGTCACTGACTGAGAAATGTTGAGTGTGATGAGAATTTATTAACCCAAAGGGCAGTTGCTATAATCGCTCTAAGGCCATTACAGTGGGCTACTGGGTCCAGTATCTAGCCGTAACACACTATGCATCTATTTATTACATCACACTACTTATACTCTCAGATTATATGTAATATTTTTATATTGTTAAGCATGTTTCCATTATGGCTTGCAATTGTGGTTACATATATTTCTTTGGTCAGTTATTATAAAAACTGATAAACATCTTTTGCTATTATAATTATGTAACTATTGTTCATTTTAATACCACTGTATCATGATGGGTCAACAGAAAATGGTAGAATAGGACTTCCCAGGTGGCACTAGTGATAAAAAAACTCACCTGCCAATGTAGGAGCCACAAGAGATGCTGATTTGATCCCTGGATTGGGAAGATCCCCCAGAGGAGGGCATGACAGCCTACGCCAGTATTCTTGCCTGATGAATCCCATGGACAGAGGAGCCTGACTGGCTCCAGCCCACAGGGTCACAAAGAGTCAGACACAACTGAAGCAACTTAATACACAGTACACACACATCACAAAAATGAAAGTGAATGTCGCTCAGTCGTGTCCAAGTTGCATCCCCATGGACAATATAGTCAATGGAATTCTCCAGGCCAGAATACTGGAATGGGTAGCCTTTCCCTTCTCCAGGGAATCTTCCCACACATCACTAAAACTATCAGATAATAGGAAAACCTAGAATCACTTTTCTAAAATCCATATGCACATTAGAATTATCTTGCAATTTTTGAAAAATACAAATGCCCAGTATTTTTTTTTTTTTCTCCAGAGATCCAGATCTGATTCTGAACAAGCAGGACTTTATGGTGATCTTTTATTTTTACT
>SJYQ01001937.1:21028-62988 GCA_006410935.1 Redunca redunca
CTGAATAATGCTGTTTACCATTTTTCTTGGGGTTTTGCCTGGTTTATTTTTATTTTTATTTATTTATTTATTTTTGCCCAACACCACATATTGGAGGAAAATTCCACAAATAAGAGGAACCATGACCTTGCAGCCTGTGGAAAGGAAACCTCAAACACTGTGAAACAATTGAAATAAAAAGACAGAGAAACATGCAAAATATGCAGAGACTTAGTAAAAGTCCACCAGATTAAAAAAAAAAAAATGATAGTCTTCCTGAAAAACGATTCAGAGTAATGCTAATAAAGATGATCCAAACCTCACAAATAAAATGCAGACAAAGATACATAGAAAATAGGCACAGATCAAGAAGATAAAATAAACATTTAACTAGAACCAAGACAAAATAAAGAGCAGACAATCAACAGTGAACAACAGAGTACTGAAATAAAAGATAACTTTAGAGGGAACCAACAGTAGAATAACCGAGGCAGAAGAAAGGATAAGGGAAAAAAAAGATGGAGGATAGAATGGTGGATATAACTGAAGTAGAGAAGAATAAAGAAGAAAAGAATGAAAATAAATGAGGGCAGTCTCAGAGACCTCTGGGACACTTTAAGTGCACCAACATTCAAATTACAGGAGTCTCAGAAGAAGAAGAGAAAAAGAAAGTGTATGAGAAAATATTTGAAGAGATTATACTTGAAAACTTCCTTACCATGGGAAAGGAAATAGCCACTAGAATCTAGGAGGCCCAGAAATTCCCAAATAGCATAAACTGAAAAAGAAACACATCAAAACACATTTTAATTAAACTAACAAAATTGAAACAAAAATAAATACATTAAAAGAAGCAAGGAAAATGAAACAAGTAACTTACAAGGTAAGCCCAATAAGGTTAACAGCTGATATTTCAGCAGAAACTCTGTAGGCCAGAAGGGAGTGGCAGGGTAAACTTAGAGTGGTAAAAAACAAACAAACAAACAAACAAAAAAAAAAACCTACAACCAAGATTACACCAGACAGCAAGTATGTCATTCAGATTTGACAAAGAAATCATAAGTTTTATAAGTAATAAGTTAAGGGAATTCATCAAGACCAAGCCAACTCAACAACAAATGCTAAAGGAATTTGTCTATACAGGAAACACAGGAGAAAGAAAAGACTTATAAAAGCAAACCCAAATCATAAAGTAAATGAAAACAAGATCATACATATTAATAATTACCTTAAATATAAATTGATTATATGCTCCAATCAAATGAAAAGAACTGGCTAAATTTATTCAAAAGCATGACCAGTAAATGTGCTGTCTACAAGAGATGCATCTTAGACCTAGGGACACATACAGACTGAAAGTGAGGGACTGGAAGAAGATATCCCATGCAAATGCAAATATAAAGATTGTGGGAGTAGCAATAGTCATACCAGATAAAACAAACTTCAAAATAAAGACTGTTACAAGAGACAGGGAAGGAAATTTCCCTATATGCTAACAACTATAAAAGGGGAAATAAATTATAACACAAAAATGGTGGGAGAATTTAACACCACACTCAAACCATAGGCAGGTCCCCCAGACAGAAAATTAACAAGGAAACCCAGTATTTAACTGACACATTTGACAAGATACTTCTAATTGTTGTCTATAGGATATTCCACCCCAAAATATACTTTACTCAAGTGCACATGAAACATTCTCCAGAGTAGATAATATTTTGGGTCACAAATCAAGCCTTGGTAAATTTTAAAAAACTGAAATTGTATTAAGAATTTTTTTTTTCTGACAACAATGCTATAAGATCAAATATCAATTACAAGGGGAAAAAATGCAAAAGAAAAACCAAAAAAAAAAAGNTTACAATAAAGAATACAGAAATACAAAGAATTATGAGACTACTACCAGCAACTATATGCTGATAAAATGGACAATCTGGAAAAAGTGGACAAATTAGTAAAAAAGTAAAATCTTCCAGACTGAAAAAAGAAATAAACAGGAGATATGAACAGACCAATCACAAGCACTGAAACTGAAATTGTGATTAAAAAATCTTCCAACGAACAAAAGCCCAGGGCCAGATGTCTTCACGGGTGAATTCTATCAAAAATTCAGAGAAAATCTAACACCTATAGTTTCAAATCGTTCAAGAAATTGCCACAGGAAAACTTAGAAACTCATTCTATGAGGCTACTATCACCCTGATACCAAAAGCAGAAAAAAAGATATCACACAAAAAAAACAGAAAATTATAGTCCAGTATCACTTATGAACATAGATGCAAAATCCTCATTAAGAATCGAAAAACATGTTAAAAGACTCATACACCTTGATCAACTAGGATTTATTCCAGAGATACAAGGATTCTTTAGTATACAAAAATCAATCGATGAAATACACTATATTAACAAATTGAAAAATAAAAACCTTTGGATCACACCCATTCTGACTGGTGTGAAGTGGTACCTCATTGTGATCTTGATTTGCATTTCTCTAATAATGAGTGATGTTGAGCATCTTTTCATGTGTTTGTTAGCCATCCATATGTCTTCTTTGGAGAAATGCCTATTTAGTTCTTTGGCCCATTTTTTGATTGGGTCATTTATCTTTCTGCAATTGAGATGCATAAGTTGCATGTATATTTTTGAGACTAGTTGTTTGTCAGTTCCTTCATTTGCTATTATTTTCTCCCATTCAGAAGGCTGTCTTTTCACCTTGCTAATATTTTCCTTTGTTGTGCAGAAGCTTTTAATTTTAATTAGATCCCATTTGTTTATTTTTGCTTTTATTTCCAGAATTCTAGGGGGTGGATCATAGAGGAGAGGGTGTGGAGAAAAGGGAACCCTCTTACACTGTTGGTGGGAATGCAAACAAGTACAGCCACTATGGAGAACAGTGTGGAGATTCCTTAAAAAATTGCAAATAGAACTGCCTTATGACACAGCAATCCCACTGCTGGGCATACACACTGAGGAAACCAGAACTGACCCCAATGTTCATCGCAGCACTGTTTATAATAGCCAAGACATGGAAACAACCTAGATGTCCATCAGCAGATGAATGGATAAGAAAGCTGTGGTACATATACACAATGGAGTATTACTCAGCCATTAAAAAGAATACATTTGAATCAGTTCTAAGGAGATGGATGGAACTGGAGCTGATTATACAGAGTGTAGTCAGAAAGAAAAACACCAATATAGTATACTAACACATATATATGGAATTTAGAAAGATGGTAATGATGACCCTGTATTCAAGACAGCAATAGAGACACAGATGTGTAGAGTGGACTTTTGGACTCTGAGGGAGAGGGAGAGAGTGGGATGATTTGGGAGAATGGGATTGAAACATGTATATTATCATGTAAGAAATGAATCGCCAGTCTTTGTTTGAGGCAGGATACAGGATGCTTGGGGCTGGTGCATGGGGATGACACAGAGAGATGTTATGGGGAGGGAGGAGGGAGGGGGGTTCATGTTTGGGAACTTATGTACACCCGTGGTGGATTCATGTCAATGTATGGCAAAACCAATACAGTATTGTAGAGTAAAATAAAGTGAAAATAAAAATTAAAAATAAAATAAAAATAAAAACCATATGGTCAGAAAGAAAAACATCAATGTATTATATTAAGGCATATATATGGAATTTTGAAAGACGGTAACGTGACCCAATATACAAGACAGCAAAAGAAACACAGATATAAATAACAGATTTTTGGACTCTGTGGGAGAAGGGGAGGGTGGGATGATTTAAGAGAATAGCATATATACTGTCAAATGTAAAATAGATGACCAGTCCAAGTTTGATGTATGAAACGGGACTCTCAAAGCCAGCATACTGACAAAACGCAGAGGAATGGAATGGGGAGGAAAGTGGGGCGGGGAGTTTCGGGATAGGAGGACACATGTACACCCATGGCTTATTCATATCAATGTATGGCAAAATCACCACAATATTGTAAAGTAGACTCCAAATAAAATAAACTAATTTAATAAGAAAATTAAAAAGAAACATGATAATCTCAATAGATGCAGAGAACGCTTCAAAAAAAATCAGTAGCCATTTATGGTTAAAAGAAATAGCTAACTTCAGAAAATCAGCATAGAAGGAATCTACCTTGACATAATAAAGGCCGTGTGGCTCAGATGGTAAAGAATCTGCCTGCAATGTAGACTTGTGTTCAATCCCTGAGTCAGAAAGATCCTCTGTAGAAGGGAATGGAAACCCACTCCAATATGTTTATTTGAAGAATCCCATGAACAGAGGAGCCTACTGGGCTATAGTCCATGGGGTTGCAAAGATTCAGACATAACTGAACTACCACCAATTTTACTTTCATGACACACCTGCAACAAGATCATTCTCAGCACCAAAAAACAGAAAGCCTTTCCTCTAAGAATCAGAAACAAGACACGGGTGTTTATTCAATACAGTTTTGGAAGTCTTAAGTCAATCAGAGAAGAAAAATAAATAAAAGGAATACCAATTGAAAAAGAAGAAATGAAACTCTCAGGGTTTGCAGATGATATGATACTATACATAAAAAAGGAAAAGCTATAAATGCAACCAAGAAATTACTAGAGCTAAACAATAAATTTAGTAAAGTCAAAGTCACAGGTAATAAAATCAATATGCAGCAGTATCCTGCATTCTTATACACTAACAATTAAAAATCAGATTATATCATCTTACGCTCTTCTTGGATATGAAGAGTCAACATTATCAAAATAATGATACTACCCAAAGCAATGAACAAAGTCAATGTAATTCCTATCAAATTATTAATGACATTTGTCACAGATCTACAACAAAAATGATCACAATTTGTATGAAAACACAGAAGATTGGAATAGTCAAAGCAATCTTGATAAAAAACAGCTGGAGAAATCAACGTGAATGACTTCAAATTACACTACAAAGCTATAGTCATCGAGATAGTAAGGTTCAGTTCAGTTCAGTCACTCAGTCCTGTCCAACTCTTTGCAGCCACATGAATCACAGCATGCCAGGCCTCCCTGTCCATCACCAACTCCCGGAGTTCACTCAGACTCAAGTCCATTGAGTCGGTGATGCCATCCAGCCATCTCATCCTTTGTCTTCCCCTTCTTCTCCTGCTCCCAATCCCTCCCAGCATCAGAGTCTTTTCCAATGAGTCAACTCTTTGCATACTGTAGCCAAAGTATTGGAGTTTCTGCTTTAGCATTAGTCCTTCCAATGAAAACCCAGGGCTGATCTCCTTCAGAATGGACTGGCTGGATCTCCTTGCAGTCCAAGGGACTCTTAAAAGTCTTCTTCAACAGCACAGTTCAAAAGCACCAACTCTTTGGAGCTCAGCTTTCATCACAGTCCAACTCTCACATCCATACAGTACTGGAAAAGAGAAAGGAAATATAGACCAATGGAACAAGATAGAAAGTGCAGAGATAAACCCAAACACTTATGGGTAACTTATTTTTGACAGAAGAAGTTAAAACATACAATGCAGAAAAGACAGACTATTCAATAAGTGGTTCAGGGAAAATTTGACAGCTAAATGTAAAAAAAAGAAAGAAAGAAAGGAAGAAAGAAATTAGAACACTTCCTAACACCATCCACAAAAATAAGCTCAATATAGACTAAGGATTTAAATGGAAGACCAGAAATTATGAAAACTTTAGAGGAAAATTTAGGAAGGACACTCTTTGAAATAAATTGCAATAAGTTTCTCTCTGAACCACCTGCTAGATTAATGGAAAGAACACAAAATAAACAAATGAGACCTAATTAAACTTAAAAGCTTTTGCACAGCAGTGTAAACTATACACGTATATTCTGGACAAAGAACAACAGACTGATTCCAAATCAGGAAAGGAGTATGTCAAGGCGGTATATTTTTACCCTGCTTATTTAACTTCTTACTGAGTATATCATGGGAAATATTGGACTGGATGAACCACAGGTTGGAATCAAGATGGCTGGGAGTAATATCAATAACCTCAGATATGCAGAAAGCACCACCTTTAAGGCAGAAAGTGAAGAGGAACTAAAGAGCATCTTTAAGAAAGTGAAAGAAGAGAGTGAAAAGTTGGCTTAAAACTCGACATTCACAAAACTAAGATCATGGCGGCATCCAGTCCCATCACTTCATGACAAAAAGATGAGGAAACGGTGAAAACAGTGATAGATTTTCTTTATTTATTTTGTGTTCCAAAGTCAATGCAGATGGTGATGCAGCCACGAAATTAAAAGACGCTTGTTCCTTGGACGCTGGATCACTGAAAAAGCAAGAGAGTTCCAGAAAAAACATCTGTTTCTGCTTTATTGACTATGCCAAACCTTTGACTGTGTGGATCACAATAATCTCTGGAAAATTCTGAAAGAGATGGGAATACCAGACCATGTGGCCTGCCTTTTCAGAAATCCAAATGCAGGTTAGGAAGGAACAGTTAGAACTGGTCATGGGACAACAGAATGCTTACAAATAGGAAAAGGAGTATGTCAAGACTGTATATTGTCACCTTGTTTATTTAACCTATTTGAGTAAACTCCGGGAGTTGGTGATGGACAGGGAAACCTGGCATGCTGCAGTCCATGGGGTTGCAAGGAGTAAGACACAACTGAGCAACTGAACTGAACTGAATTGTAAACTAAAAACAAGTTGAAAAACAAGCCTCCAAATGAGAGAAAATAATTGCAAATTAAGGAACTGACAAAAGGTTCCACTCCAAAATATATAAACAGCTCATACAACTCAGTATCAGTAAACCAACCCAAACACTGGGCAGAAGACCTAAACAGATATTTCTCCAAAGAAGACATGCAGATGGCCAATAAAAACATGAAATGTAAATCAAAACTGTATAGAGCTTCTCCATCTTTGGCTGTAAAGAATATAATCAATATAAACAAGATCAGGAGCTGACTGTGGCTCAGATCATGAACTCCTTATTGCCAAATTCAGACTTAAATTAAAGAAAGTAGCGAAAACCACTAGACCATTCAGGTATGACCTAAATCAAATCCCTGATGATTATACAGTGGAAGTGAAAAATAGATTTAAGGGACTAGATTTGATAGAGTGCCTGATGAACTATGGAATGAGATTCATGACATTGTACAGGAGATAGGGATCAAGACCACCCCCATGGAAAAGAAACGCGAAAAAGCAAAATGGCTGTCTGGGGAGGCCTTACAAATAGCTGTGAAAAGAAGAGAGGTAAAAAGCTAAGGAGACAAGGAAAGATACAAGCATCTGAATGCAGAGTTCCAAAGAATAGCAAGAAGAGATAAGAAAGCCTTCCTCAGCAATCAATGAAAAGTAATACAGGAAAAGAACAGAATGGGAAAGACTAGAGATCTCTTCATGGAGATTAGGGATACCAAGGGAATATTTCACGCAAAGACGGGCTCGATAAAGGACAGAAATGGTATGGACCTAAAAGAAGCAGAAAATATTAAGAAGAGGTGGCAAGAAGACAGAGAAGAATTGTGCAAAAAAGATCTTCATGACCAAGATAATCACGATAGTGTGATCACTCACCTAGAGCCAGACATCCTGGAATGTGAAGTCAAGTGGGCCTTAGAAAGCATCACTATGAACAAAGCTAGTGGAAGTGATGGAATTCCAGTTGAGCTATTTCAAATCCTGAAAGATGATGCTGTGAAAGTGCTGCAGTCAATATGCCAGCAAATTTGGAAAACTCAGCAGTGACCACAGGACTGGAAAAGGTCAGTTTTCATTCCAATCCCAAAGAAAGGCAATGCCAAAGAATGCTCAAACTACCGCACAATTGCACTCATCTCACATGCCAGTAAAGTAATGCTCAAAATTCTCCAAGCCAGGCTTCAGCAATACGTGAACCGTGAAATTCCAGATGGTCAAGCTAGTTTTAATAAAGATAGAGGAACCAGAAATCAAATGGCCAACATCTGCTGGATCATTGAAAATGCAAGGGAGTTCCAGAAAAACATCTATTTCTGCTTTATTGACTACTCCAAAGCCTTTAACTGTGTGGATCACAATAACCTCTGGAAAATTCTGAAAGAGATGGGAATACTAGAGCACCTGACCTGCCTCTTGAGAAACCTATATGCAGGTCAGGAAGCAACAGTTAGAACTGGACATGGAACAACAGACTGGTTCCAAATAGGAAAAAGAGTACGTCAAGGCTGAATATAGCCACCCTGCTTATTTAACTTATATGCTGAATACATCATGAGCAATGCTGGCCTGAAGAAGCACAAGCTGGAATCAAGATTGCCGGGAGAAATATCAATGACCTCAGATATGAAGACGACACCACCCTTACGGCAGAAAGTGTAGAGGAACTAAAAAGCCTCTTGATGAAAGTGAAAAAGGAGAGTGAAAAAGTTGGCTTAAAGCTCAACATACATAAAACAAAGATCATGGCATCCGGTCCCATCACTTCATGGGAAATAGATGGGAAAACAGTGGAAACAGTGTCAGACTTTATTTTTGGGGGCTCCAAAATCACTGCAGATGGTGACTGCAGGCATGAAATTAAAAGACGCTCACTCCTTGGAAGAAAAGTTATGACCAACCTAGATAGCATATTCAAAAGCAGAGACATTACTTTGCTAACAAAGGTCTGTCTAGTCAAGGCTATGGTTTTTCCAGTGGTCATGTATGGATGTGAGAGTTGGACTGTGAAGAAGGCTGAGGGCCGAAGAATTATTGCTTTTGAACTGTGGTGTTGGAGAAGACTCTTGAGAGTCCCTTGGACTTCAAGGAGATCCAACCAGTCCATTCTGAAGGAGATCAAGCCAGGAATTTCTTTGGAGGGAATGATGCTGAAGCTGAAACTCCAGTACTTTGGGCACCACATTCAAAGAGTTGACTCATGGAAAAGACTTTGATGCTGGGAAGGATTGGGGGCAGAAGAAGGGGACGACAGATGCTGAGATGGCTGGGTGGCATCACTGACTTGATGGACATGAGTTTGAGTGAACTCCGGGAGTTGATGATGGACAGTGAGGCCTTGCATGTTGCGATTCGTGGGGTTGCAAAGAGTTGGACACATGAACAAATGGGTTGACTTAAAACTACAAAGAGGTATCACTTCACATCAGTCAGAGTGGTCATAATAAAAAAGAAAATCTACAAATAATAAATCCTGGAGACAATGTTTATAACAGGGTAATTTCTTGCACTCTTGCTGAGAATGTAAACAGATTGTAAAGTCATTATTTAAAGCAGTGTGGATATTCCTTAAAAAACTAGGTATAGATCAATTATTCATACATGCTAAATCACTTCAGTCGTGTCTGACTTTTTGCAACCCTATCGATTCTAGTCCTCTAGGCTCCTCTGTCCATGAGATTCTCCAATGTAAATACTGGAGTGCATTTCCATGCCCTCTTCCAGGGCTCTTCCTGACCCAGGGACTGAAGAAAAATAGGTGAATAAATCTCGGTACTTCAGTCAATCATCTTGCTGGTGGCCTCCAGCTAAAGGAAATGGGGTTGCTGGCAAGTGAAACTAGGAGACAAGAAGCATATAGGTCTTGTTCCAGGAGAGGCTCCTGGGTTCAGTCCTTCTAGCTGTTTTACTCAGTTTGGCCTTCTTCTGAAAGACTTTCACTAGGTGTGTAAGAATTTGATCCTTCCCAGACACAGATCTCTTTCTTAATTGGAAGAATGAGTCAAAAATGATTGGCCAGATTCAATTAACTTGAGATATATGAGACTGCTGTGCAGTCTGTTAGGTCTCCTGCACTGGCAGGCAGATTCTTTACCACTGAGCCACCAGCAAAGCCCAAATCTATCACATGACCTAGCAACCCCATTTTGGGCATATACCCCGAGAGAACGATAAGTGTTAAAGACATATGTACCCCAATGTTCATTGCAGCACTATTTACAATAGCCTGAACATTGAGGCAAAGCATATTTCCATCAACAGACTAATGAATAAGGAAGCTGTGCTATATTTATACAATGGAACGTTACTTGGCCATAAAAAGGAACACATTTGAGTCAGTTGCAGTGAGGTGAATGAAACTAGAGAGTCATATAGAGTGAAGTAAGTAAAAAAGAAAACAAACAAACAACAAAAACAAATATCGTATATTAAAGTATATGTATGGAATCTAGAAAAATGCTACTGATGAGCCTAGTAGAGATTGGACCTAGGGACACAGCAGGGGAAAGGGAAAGTGGGGCAAATTGAAAAAACAGTCTTGACATATATCCATGGTCATTTGTAAAAGAGGCAGTTAGTAGAAAGTTTCTAAATAAATAATACATGGAGTCCAGCCTGGCACTCTGTGATGACCTAGAGAATTGGGATAGGTGGAGGGGAGGATGACTCAGGAGGGAAGTGATTTTATATATATATATATATATATATATGACTGATTTGCATTATTGTATGACATAAATCAACAAAGTTGTAAGACAATTTCCCACCAATTAAAAAGTAAAATATGTATTTTGTTTTGTTTTTAAGTAGTAGTTTCTCCCTGAGAACTGTGGATCTCTCCAGCTGGAGTTTTTCACCAGGAATGAGATCCTTAAAAGTTGATCTTTGAAAGCCATCAGAGTTTTCACTCAAGTGAGTCAGAGTGCTATAGGAAATAGAAATTCCATTTTTAAAGGATGAATGCAATATCTCACATGTTCTGAATCCCACTGCAGAGTCAGTAATTTGTGAGGTACTTGGATCAGACATGCTATGTAATCCAGGAGAGTCTTCTTGAGAGGCAGGAAACAGCAGGACCCCCCTAGGGAGATATTGCAAGAGCATTTTTAAAATCTTGTTCCACTGTGCTGATATTGGCAGTATCAAGTGCCATTTTGGAAGCACTTTTCTGGCCTGTAACAGTAGAATTCAGCCCTATCAACCAGTGGGCCTGGATCAGCTGCATACTGTTGGGCCTTAACTCAGCAGTGCTGGGAGTTGATCTAGTCCATGAATTGTCCATAGTATCCACATAAGGCAGGGTCTTGCAGCTTATCAGAAGAGGGTTCAGCCCTATCTACCAGTAAACCAACAGGAGTCTGTCCACTGCAAGAGAAGTATGTATTCAGTCCGTATAGGGGACATTCCTGAAGCATTTAACTGGTAGCCAGATGAAAGCATGCTTCAGGCGCCACAGGGACATTCTCCTATATACATTGCTGCTCCAAAATATAAATGATTTACCTGTTACATAGGTATAAAAACAGATAACTAAGCAACACGAGGAGACAGATGATTATGTCCTGAATAAAGTAACAAAGGAAAACCTCAGAAAATATATTAAATAAAACAGAGATAAACAATCTACTCAATAAATTGTTCACAGTAATGATCATAAAGCTTCTCACTGGTCTCAGGCGAAGAATGAACAAGCATGGTGAAAATATTAACAAAGAACTAGAAAATATTTTTTTTAATAGTGCTGAATAAAACAACTGACTTTATTATTATTATTTTTTAATTAGAGGAAAACACGATGGCAGAGGAGTAGGTGGATGTGGAATACATCTCCATCTATGGATACATGAGGATTACATCTTCAGACATAGAAGTGCTTGCTTCTTCTGACACCAGCTGTGAGCAGAAAGGAGTACCTGACCACCAGAAAAGAATATATAGAACCACACAAAACTCAGTAGGATGAAGGAACTGGGGGGTGGGGGGCGGGAACAGGAGTGTTAGTGGAACTGGACCTACACTTGGTGGGTAGGGGAACTGATACAGCAATATGATACCCACATAAGGGCAATTGTCTGTGTCAGAGGAGAAACATTTAGAGCTGAGAGTGAAGGAGCTGATCTGTGGCAGCTTAAATGGAATGAGAATCAGACAGTCATTGCTGTAGCGATATGTACCCTGGACAGGGACTCAGGTCCCCTAGAAGATGCAGCAGTTGGTAGCTGTAGCATAGGGATTCTGGAGCAATCCCAGGGTGAGAGCTGCTGTTAAACTGCAGAGAGATGGACTGAGGGGACGTGAGGGAGAAGACTGTGGTGAGAAACACCTTTGGAAGAAAGCCAGGCAGCCATGGAGGCAAGGCGATATTGCGGAGTCGCACATAAGGGTTGGAGCCATCACCATAGCCTTACTCTCCCCACATGCCAGCATCCACAGCTGAACAATAGAGATGCTGACCCATCAAATGTCTAAAACACTGAACTATGGAGTAGGAACCCAACCAGGGTGCCCCTTTAAATGTCTGATGTGCCAGTCTACAGAGTAGGACCCCAGCCAGGAGGGTGCCTCTATGTGCCTGATGTGCTGAACAACAGGGAAGGACTCCAGACAAGCGACCCTTCTATGTGCCTGAGTGGACAGAGCTATAGATAAAGACTAGCCAATGAGATCGTCTGATCAACAGCTGTCAGAGACTCAACAAAAAAAAAAAAAAAAGAAAGAAAGAAAAGAAAAGGAAAAAAAGACTCTGATAGGGCTGTAACTTCTGTGGCTGAGGCAGTCCATGTCCCTGCATACTTTGCACCACCAGGGTCCATGGGACCCAAGCAGCTACAATACCTTCATGCTCAATCCTCACTGGTCCAGAGCTGCTACAGGCAAAAAATGTCTTTCATTTATGCACGCAGGGTCGCTTCAGTCATGTCCTACCCTTTGGGACCCTGTGGGCTGTGGCCTGCCAAGAATCTGTCAGTGGGATTCTCCAGGTGAGAATACTGAATTGGCCACTACTGGTTGCCATACCCTTCTAGAGCACTATATTTCTTGCTGCTCTAGCTGCCAACTCCCCTGAGTACCTGGTGCTAACAGAATCCTTGTGACCCAAGCAGCTGCACCACCCACCTCCCCACCTGGCCCTCACCAGAGCAAACCCAAGTACTCCAGGGCAGCCTCGGGAGCAAACCCTAGTGAACAACCCACATGCAGGGGTGTGAATAAAAGCATAACTGAAACCCAGGGGCAGTGTGGTTAAAGAAGATGACCCAAAATCTTCTTACAAGCTGTACAAGCTACAGATTAAATTCACATGATCAAATAGGCAGACTCTGTCTATGGAATATAAAAAAGGACATTGAGAGCTCCCACAAAAGAAAATGCAGTACTTCTGATAACTGTACACATTGGAGGGAAAAACACAAAGGAATAGGTCCAGATTGTGTTGGAAGGTGCCCTAGGAGGGTGAGGTGGACTGTGACTCCCATTTAGGAAAAGGATACTGACAGCAGTGACTCAATAAAAATATTTACTATTCTTATATTTTGACATGTTCTGCAGTTTCTTTTGGATTTTTTTTCCTTTTTCTTTTTTTTTTCCTTTCCTCTTTATCCTCTGTCATAGTTATCAATTTTATTAACACCATGAAATCTAATCAAGCTTTTGAGGTTTCTTTTTCTTTTTTATTCATACTTTTTATTGTTATGCATCTCTGCTTTACATTCACTGTCTGCAGTTCTGTGCAGTGCTTTTTCTTATTTTTTTCTCTTTTTTTATTTTAATTTTTTAAACCTATTATTACTTTTCTACATTCACTCCTTTGTGTGCTTTTGCTACTATTCTTTCCCCCTAGCAATTAATCTTTAGTGTATATACATCTTCTTTATCTACCTCTTTTTAACTTTGCATATCTATTATTTATTTATTTTCTTTCCTACCTTTTCTTTCACTGTATTTGTGAGCTTTGTTTTAATTGCTTTCTTCTGCTCTTGGCAACTTGCTTTAGTTTTCTTTTTCAGTTTCTGTTTTAGTTAACTTTGTTCTTAACTGGTCGACATTGTTTTGGTTTTCTTTGTTTGTCAGGTCAATTTATAGTACTTTATTTTGTTGGATGATTTTGATTTTGTTTATGGCTGTATATGTGTATGTTTATATTCCATTATTTTAATTATTACTTGTCTGATTTTGTAACTGCCATTTTTCTGGGGTTCATATTTGGCTTCTCATTATGGGGTAGTTTTAATCTCACATAATGCCATTAAAAAAAAAAAAAACTGTGAAATCTTTGTTCTTTGCCAGAGATCAAGCCCTGAAACTTTTACGTGGGTGCACTGACTCTAAGACCCTAGACTATTGGAGAGTTCAAAACCCTAAAGAGTATCAAATAGTGAGAACTTTCACAAAGGAGTCCTTGAATACAAGAACTGGCCTCAGCCAACCACCAGTAGCACCCTATGCAGGATGCCTCATCCTAACAACGAACAAGACAAAAATACAAAACCAGTCATCAGCAGACAGGACTACCACCTCACCCAGCCTTGCACATCAGAAAGAGTGGGAAAAAAAATAATGAACTTGCTACAAATCTCACCCCATATAAAGCTTATGGCTTACACAAATTACTAGACCGAGCTTAGGATGGCAGAAACCAAAAGGAAGATAGAATTCAACCTTGCAGCCCGGGAAAAGGAGATCTCAAACACAATAAACTTAAAAAAAAAAAAGAAGAAGAAGAAGAAAGGCAGAGAAATACTGCACAAATGAAGGCACAAACTAGAAACACAGAAGTCCAAATGAATGAAGAGGAAATAGACAAACAAAAATAATTCAAAATAATGATAGTAAAGATGATCAAAACCTTGAAAACAGAATGGAGAAAATGCAAGAATCAATTAACAAGATTTAGAAAAAAGTTTTTTAAATAAACATAGAGAGACAAACAACACAATTACTGAAATTAAAAATCTCTAGAAGGAATCAATAGCAGGATATCTGAAGAAGAAGAAAGGATCAGTGAGCTGAAAGATAAAATGATGGAAATAACTTCTGAAGAGCAGAATGAAGTAAAACGAATGAACAGAACTGAGAATATTCTCAGAGACTGTTGGAACAACATCAAATGTACCAACATTGAATTATAGGGTCCTAGAAGAAGAGAAAAACAAAGGGTATGATAAAATTTCTGAAGAGATTATAGTTGAAAATTTCCCCAGAATGGAAAGGGAAAGAGTCAATTTTACCAATAGGCACAAATAAACCCATACAATAGAAACCCAAGGAGGAACACACCAAGATACATATTAATCAAACTGACAAAGATTAAACACAAAGAAATAATATTAAAAGCAGTAACGGGCAAGCAACAAGAAATACACAAGGTAAACCTCAAATGTTTAACAGCTGACCTTTCAGCAGAAACTCTGACGGCCAGAAGGGAATGGCAGATGTACTGAAAGGAAAAAACAAATCTACAACCAAAATTACTCTAGCCAGGAAACAAAAGCACAGGGTCAGATGGCTACACAGATGAATTATATCAAACATTTAGAGACGAGCTAATGACTATCGTTCTAAAACTCTTTCAAAAAAGAATTGCAGAGGAAGGAACACTTCCAAACTCTTTTGACAAGACCACCATCGCCCTAATACCAAAAACAGACAAAAACAACACCAAAGAAGAAAACTACAGGCCAATATCACTGACAGACATAGATACAAAACTCCTCAAGAAAATTTTAGCGAACAGAATTCAACAACACATTCAAAAACTCATACACTATGACCAAGTTGGGTTTATTCCAGGGATGCAAAGATTTTCCAGTACACACAAACCAATCAATGTGACACACCATATTAACAAACTGAAAGATAAAAATCATATGATAATCTCAATAGATTCAGAAAATGCTTTTGACAAATTTCAACACCCATTTATCATTAAAACTCTTCAAAGAATGGGAATAGAAGGAACCTGCCTCAACATGGTAAAGGGCATATATAATAAGTCCACAGCAAACATTCTCAGTGGTGAAAAACTGAAAGCATTCCACCTAAGGTCAGGAAGAAGGCAAGAGGCTCCACTCTCACCATTATTATTGAGCATAGTTTTAGAAGCCCTAGCTACAGCAAAAAGAGAAGGAAAAAAATAAAAGAATCCACATTGAAATAGAAGTAAAGCTTTTGCACAGTAAAGGAAACTATAAACAAGGTGAAAAGACAACCCTCAGAATGGGAGAAAAGAATGGAAAATTAAACAAATCACAAAGGATTAATTTCCAAAATAAAGAAGCAACTCATACAACTCCATACCAGAAAAAACAAACAACCCAATCAAAACATACGGAAAGACCTAAACAGAACTTTCTCCAAAGAAGACATGCAGATGGTTAACAAACAAATGAAAAGATGTTAAACATCACTCATTATTAGAGAAATGAAAATGAAAACAACGATATATATCACACCACACCAGTCAGAATGTTCATCATCAAAAAATCTAAAAAATAAAATGCTGGAGAGGGTGTACACTGTTTTTGGGAATGTAAACTGATACAACCCTATGGTAGACGGTATGCAGAGTCCTTAAAAAACTAGGAATAAAACCACTGTGTGACACAGCAATCCTACTCCCAGGCAAATACCCTGAGGGAATTCAAAATTGAAAAATACACATGTATGCCATTTTTCATTACAACACTATTTGCAATAGCTGGAACAAGGAAGCAATGTGGATGTCCATTGACTGATGAATGGATAAAGAATTTATGGAACATGTAAAAATTGAATATTACTAAACCATAAAAAGCAACACATTTGAGTCAGTTCTAATGAGGTGGAATTAAAAGATGCTTACTCCTTGGAAGGAAAGTTATGACCAACATAGACAGAATATTAAAAAGCAGAGACTTTACTTTGCCAACAAAGGTCCATCTAGTCAAGGCTGTGGTTTTTCCAGTGGTCATGTATGGTTGTCAGAGTTGGACTATAAAGAGAGATGAGCACTGAAGAACTGGTGCTTTTGAACTGTAGTGTTGGAGAAGACTCTTGAGAGTCCCTTGGACAGCAAGGAAATTCAACCTGTCCATCCTAAAGGAAATCAGTCCTGAATATTCGTTGGAAGGACTGATGCTGAAGCTGAAACTCCAATCCTTTGGTCACCTGATGGGAGCCACTGACTCACTGGAAAAGACCCTGATGTTGGGAAAGATTGAGGGCAGGAGGAGAAGGTGACGATGGATGATGAGGTGGTTGGATGGCATCACCAGCACAATGGACATGAGTTTGGGTAAACTCCGGGAGTTAGTGATGGGCAGGGAGGCCTGGGGTGCTCCAGTCCATGGGGTCACAAATAGTCAGACACAACTAAGTGACTGAACTGAACTGAATGAGGTGGATGAATCTTGGGCCCATTATACAGAGTGAAATAAGTCAGAAAGAGAAAAGTAAATATCATATACTAACACATATATACAGAATCTAGAAAGATGGTACCAAATAATTTATTTGCAGGGAAGCAATGGAGAAACAACAAACAAGCAAACAATCTATTGACATACACACAAAGTTTTATTTCTGAACTCTCAATTATTTTCCATTGATCTATGTGTCTATCTTTGTGCCAGTAACACACTGTTTTGATTACCACAGATTTTTAGCAAGTTTTCAAATCAGAAGGTGTAAGTATTCCAGCTTTGTTCTTCTTTTTCAAGATTGTTTATTTTCTACTCTGGGTCTCTTGCATTTCCACATGAATTTCAGAATCACCTTTTCATTTCTACCCAAAAAAGACAGCTATCATTTTAATAGGTATTGGGTTGAATCTGTAGATTAATTTGGTGAGAATATCCTCATAACAAGATTAAGACTTCCAATCTTTGATCAAAAAATGTCTCTCCAGGTATTTAAATTTTCAGTTTCTTTCAACAATGTTTGTCATTTCTGCATACATAGACTTCTTTTGTTAATTAAAAAAAAAAAAAAAGGAATTAACAGTACATTAGAAGATATAGAAGAATGGATCACATATTTGGAAGACAGAGTAGTGCAAAGAATCAAAACTGAACAGAGAAGAAATTTTTAAAAATGAAGATAGTTTAAAAGACATCTAAAAAAACATCAAACATATTAAGTTTTGCATCACAGAGGTACCAGCAGGAGGAGAGAACAGGGCTGAGTTGAACTTATTTAAATAATAATGGCTGAAAATGTCCTTCATCTGGAGAAGAAAACACATAACAGGTCCAGGAAGCACAGAGATTCCTAAAGAAAATGAACCCAGAGATGTACACCAAGATACATTATCATTTAAATGTCAAAATCAAGCACAAATATACTTATAGGCAATAGGGAAAAAGTAATAGCATAACATACAAGAGAAGGTTTATAAGAATATCAACTGAATCTTCAGTAGAAATTTGCAGGCCAGACAGGAATTCACATATATTCAAAGTACTGAAAGGAAAAAAAAGGAAATCCACAGATAAGAATATTCTACCTAAAACAGTTACCACATTCAAAATTGCATGGAACATAGAGATGCAATGATCCCCTTGTGGCTCAGATGGTAAAACATCTGCCTGTGAGGCGGGAGACCTGGGTTTGATCCCTGGGTGGGGAAGATCCCCTGGAGAAGGAAATGGCAAACACTCTAGTACTCTTGCCTAGAAAATTCCATGGATGGAGGTGCCTGGTGGGCTATAGTCCATGGGGTTGCAAAGAGTTGGACACATCTGAGCGACTTCACTTTCACTTTTCTAGAGATTCAATAGACAGGCAAAAGATAAAAGAGTTCATCATCACTAAGCTGGCTTGGTAAAAAAATATTAAGGGATATCTCTAAGCAGAAAACAAAAGAAGAGGTACCTACTGTAAAAACAAAAATTATGAAAGGAAATATTTCACTGGTAAAGTCAACATACAGTAAAGATAGTGATTCAAACAATTATAAAGCCAATAAAAAGTTTAAGCAAAACACATATAGTAAAATTAACCTATGCCTATACTTAGTAATTATGGATTATACAAAAAATATGAAAATATGATATCAAACATGTGATAAAACAATGAAAATGTAGAATTGTTAGAATATATGTGAGCTTAAGAGATCGTCAACTTAAAATAGATACCTACATGTATGGTTATAGATGTCTCATTGGCGGGATCCCTATTAGGCATTACTGAAAAAATGGAGGCACGGCCCTAAACCCCCTCCCTTTGTTCCGTAGGCACAGACCAAGAATGAAGGAGTTAGGCTTTGTGATTCTGACTTGTTTTTTCCTTTCCTCGGCAGAGTTGACTGAAGAGAATATTAAGGTGCTTATTGTTTTTGAGATGAGCATGAGAAGGCATAAAGCCTTCTGCAGCTGTGCTCAAAGAATAATTCATAAAGCTAATCACTGACATTTGTTCAAGGACTTTTAAAAGAGAGTGTTTCAGGGTGAGCACAGAGACCGCAGCTTAAAACCAAGGGATGGATTCTTATCTGAAGCCTATTTGTGAGAAAAGTGTTTGTGCAAAGGATTTTGCTGAATTTAGGGCTTAGGAATAATTAAAATAGTTAGAAGCTAAAGATTTAAAGATTGCTGTAATGTTACAATATTCTACTATAGCTTATAAAAGTTAGGGACTTTAGAGATATTATTAGCTAGAAGCCCTTTCTACGAAATAGTGAGCTTAGGATACTAGGGGCAAACAGGACTTAGAAAGATAAGAATTAAACTGAGGAACGTGGTATGCAACCCAGACATTAGTATGAGTTACAGTGTATTCACAAGGACGCATGAGAATGCCTTTGTAAAAGTATAAAAGAGAATCATAAGCTTGAAATAAACAGGCAGTAGAAAAAATCTGAGAGGCTGCCTCAGTTTCTCACCAACACTGCCCATCACTTCAGGTTGAATCCCTGGCTGCTGGAGCTGGACTATGGCATCTCACTGTAAACAAAAAACAAAAACCTATAATTGATTCACACAAAAAAGAAAAATCCAAACATAACATTGATAGCCATCAACTCACAAGAAAAAAGAATAAGAGAAACAAACAGAAAAGCTATCACAGTAACTGGAAGTAAATTAACAAAATAATATTAAGTACATACTTATCAATAATTAAATATAAATTTAGAAAATACTCCAATCAAAAGACACAGAGTGATTGAACTGGTAATGAAAATGAAACCCATTTATGATAGTGAAAGTGAAAGTGAAGTCACTCAGTCATGTCCGACTCTTTGCAACCCTGTGTACTATAGCCTACTAGGCTTCTCCATCCATGGGATTCTCCAGGCAAGAATTCTGGAGTGGGTTACCATTTCCTTCTCCAGGGGATCTTCCGGACCCAGGGATTGAACCCACGTCTCCCACATTGAAGGCAGACGCTTTAACCTCTGAGCCACCAGGGAAGCCCTGAAATGAAAATGAAACCCATGTATATGCTCCCTAAAAGAGATAACTTCAGAACTAAAGATAGTGGAAGTGAGGGAATACAAACAATTATTCCATGAAAACAAAAATCAAAAGAAAGCTGAGGTAGCAATACTTATATCAGACAAAAGCGACTTTAAAAATGAGATTGCACTAAAAAAAAAGAAAAAAGGCAAAGAAAGGCATTACACAGTGGTAAAGGAATATATTCAGGAAGAAGATATATTGTTTGTAAATATATATGCACACAACAGAGGAACTTTGTGTACTTAGATACATAAAGCAAATGTTAACAGACATAAAGTCAAAGGGACCTCTGTGATTCCACTTCAGGGAACATGACTTCAATCTCTAGTCAGGGAATTAAGATCTCACCTGCCATATGGTATGGCCAAAGTTAAAAGGAAAAAAAAAAAAAAAGACATAAAGAGAGAATTTGACAGTAACATAAAACTTGTAGGGAATTTTATCATCCCCCCACACACAATAATAATCAAATGTAAAAGTAATAAAATCTCACAATTTGTGATAACATGGATGGATCTTGAGTGTATTTCACTAAGTTAAATCAGTTAGAGAAAGATATATACCATGTAATCTCACTTAAAAGTTCACACAAAATGATTAAACAAAAAACAAAATAGAAATAAGCATGACTCTTAGGTACAGAGAAAACAAAGGTTTTTGCCAAAGGGTATAGGGTTGAGGGAATGTCTGAAATAGGGAAATAGAATTAAAGGTACAAACATATCTATAAAATAAATTATTTAAGTGTTTTAACATACAGCATAACAAATATGTTCATTAATATTGTAATAACTTTGTATGGGGATTCATAATTGCTAAGCTTACAGTGGATATTATTTTCTAAGTATTTAATTGATCGATCAATATGTTGTATATCTGAAACTAAACTAAAACAGTATGCCAGTTTATTCACTATGTCCAATTATTTGTGACCCCATGCACTATGGCATGCCAGGCTCTTTTGTCCTCCACTATCTCTTAGAGTTTCCTCAAAATTCATGTCCGTTGAATGGATGATGTTATCTAATCATTTTATCCTCTGTCACTCCCTTTTCATATTGCTTTCAATCTTTCCCAGCACCAAGGTTCATTCCAATGAGTCAGCTCTTCACATCAGGTGGAAAGAATTGGAACTTCAGCTTCAACATCAGTTCCTCCAGTGAATATTCAGCGTTGATTTATTTAGTATTGACTGGTTTAATTTTACAATCCAAGAGACTCTCAAAAATCATCTCCATCATCAAAATTCAAAAGTATTCATTGTTTGGCACTCAGCCTTCTTCATGATTCAACTCTAATATCCATACATGACTGGAACATGCATGGCTTTAACTATGCAGACTTTTGTTGGCAAAGCGATACGTCTTCTTTTTAATACACTGTCTAGGTTTCTGGTGTTTTTTCTTTAAGGATTAAGCATATGTTAATTTCAAATCTTCAGTCACCATACACAGTGATTTTGGAGCTCAAGAAAATAAAATCTGTCACTACTTCCTCTTTATCCCCTTTTATCTGCTATGAAAAAATGGGAATGGTTGCCATGATCTTAGTATTTGTCTTTGCATTTTTTTATTTTTAATTGGTGGAAAATTGTTTTACAATGTTGTGTTGGTTTCTTTCAGGTAACAAGATGTATCAGTAATAATTATATACCTATATCCCCTTGCTTTTGAGCCTGCCTCCCCTCCCACATCCCACCTCTCTCGGTCATCATAGAGCACTGGGTGGTAGCCCTGTGTTATATGTAAATACCCCCATTATCTAATTTACACATGATAGTGTGTTTATGTCAATGCTAATTTTTCAGTTCATGCTACCCTCATCGTTCCCTACTGTGTCCCCAGATTCATTCTCTGCTAGGTACATCAGGGCCATTTTTCTGGATTCCATATATATGCATTCAGTTCAGTTCAGTTCAGTCGCTCAGTCATGTCCGACTCTTTGCGACTCCATGAATATCAGCAGCCAGGCCTCCCTGTCCATCACCAATTCCGGGAGTTCACTCAGACTCACATCCATCGAGTCAGTGATGCCGTCCAGCCATCTCATCCTCTGTCGTCCCCTTCTCCTGCTGCCCCCAATCACTCCCAGCTACAGAGTCTCTTCCAATGAGTCAACACTTTGCATGAGGTGGCCAAAGTACTGGAGTTTCAGCTTTAGCATCATTCCTTCCAAAGAAATCCCAGGGCTGATTTCCTTCAGAATGGACTGGTTGGATCTCCTTGCAGTCCAAGGGACTCTCAAGAGTCTCCTCCAACACCACAGTTCAAAAGCATCAATTCTTCGGTTCTCTACCTTCTTCACAGTCCAACTCTCACATCCATACATGACCACAGGAAAAACCATAGCCTTGACTAGACGGACATTAGTTGGCAGAGTAATGTCTCTGCTTTTGAATATACTATCTAGGTTGGTCATAACTTTTCTTCCAAGGAGTGAACGTCTTTTAATTTCATGGCTGCAATCACCATCTGCAGTGATTTTGGAGCCCCCAAAATTAGTCTGACACTGTTTCCACTGTTTCCCCATCTATTTCCCATGAAGTGTTGGGACCGGATGCCACGATCTTCATTTTCTGAATGTGGAGATTTAAGCCTACTTTTTCACTCTCCCCTTTCACTTTCATCAAGAGGCTTTTTAATTCCTCTTCACTTTCTGCCATAAGGGTGGTATCATCTGCACATCTGAGGTTATTGATATTTCTCCCGGCAATCTTGATTCCAGCCTGTGTTTCTTCCAGTCCAGCATTTCTCATGATGTACTCTGCATATAAGTTAAATAAACAGGGTGACAATATACAGCCTAGACGTACTCCTTTTCCTATTTGGAACCAGTCTGTTGTTCCATGTCCAGTTCTAACTGTTGCTTCCTGACCTGCATACAGGTTTCTCAAGAGGCAGGTCTCGTGGTCTGGTATTCCTTTCTCTTTCAGAATTTTCCACAGTTTCTTGTGATCCACTCAGTCAAAGGCTTTGGCATAGTCAGTAAAGCAGAAATAGATGTTTTTCTGGAACTCTCTTGCTTTATCCATGATCCAGCGGATGTAGGCAATTTGATTTCTGGTTCCTCTGCCTTTTCTAAAACCAGCTTGAACATCTGGAATTTCATGGTTCACGTATTGCTGAAGCCTGGCTTGGAGAATATTGAGCATTACTTTACTAACATGTGAGATGAGTGCAATTGTGTGATAGTTAGAGCATTCTTTGGCATTGCCTTTCTTTGGGGTTGGAATGAAAACTGACCTTTTCCAGTCCTGTGGCCACTGCTGAGTTTTCCAAATTTGCTGGCATATTGAGTTCAGCACTTTCACAGCATCATCTTTCAGAATTTTAAACAGCTCCACTGGAATTCCATCACCTCCACTAGCTTTGTTCATAGTGATGTTTTCTAAGGCCCACTTGACTTCACATTCCAGGATGTCTGGCTCTAGATGAGTGATCTCACCATCGTGATTATCCGGGTCATGAAGATCTTTTTTGTGCAGTTCTTCTGTGTATTCTTGGCACCTCTTCTTAATATCTTCAGCTTCTGTTCTTTATCGAGCCCATCTTTGCATGCAATATTCCCTTGGTATCTCTAATTTTCTTGAAGAGATCTCTAGTCTTTCCCATTCTGTTCTCTTCCTCTATTTCTTTGCATTGATCACTGAAGAAGGCTTTCTTATCTCTTCTTGCTATACTCTGGAACTCTGCATTCAGATGCTTATATCTTTCCTTTTCTCATTTGTTTTTCGCCTCTCTTCTTTTCACAGCTATTTGTAACGCCTGCCCAGATAGCCATTTTGCTTTTTTGCATCTTTTCCATGTGGATAGTCTTGATCCCCGTCTCCTGTAAAATGTCATGAACCTCATTCCATAGTTCATCAGGCACTCTATCTATCAGATCTAGGCCCTTAAATCTATTTCTCACTTCCACTGTATAATCATAAGGGATTTGATTTAGGTCATACCTGAATGGTCTAGCTTTTCCCCCTACTTTCTTCAATTTGAGTCTGAATTTGGTAATAAGGAGTTCATGATCTGAACCACAGTCAGCTCCTGGTCTTGTTTTTGTTGACTGTATAGAACTTCTCCATCTTTGGTTGCAAAGTATATAATCAATCTGATTTCGGTGATGGCCATGTGTAGAGTCTTCTCTTGTGTTGTTGGAAGAGGGTGTTTGCTATGACCAGTGCATTTTCTTGGCAAAACTCTATCAGTCTTTGCCATGCTTCATTCCACATTCCAAGGCCAAATTTGCCTGTTACTCCAGGTGTTTCTTGACTTTCTACTTTTGCATTCCAGTCCTCTATAGTGAAAAGGACATCCTTTTGGGTGTTAGTTCTAAGAGGTCTTATAGGTTTTCATAAAACCGTTCGACTTCAGCTTCTTCAGCGTACTGGTTGGGGCATAGGTTTGGCTAACTGTGATATTGAATGGTTTTCCTTGGAGACGAACAGAGATCATTCTGTCGTTTTTGAGATTGCATCCAAGTACTGCATTTCGGACTCTTTTGTTGACCATGATGGCTACTCCATTTCTTCTGAGGGATTCCTGCCCGCAGTAGTAGACATAATGGTCATCTGAGTTAAATTCACCCATTCCAGTCCATTTTAGTTCATTGATTCCTAGAATGTCGATGTTCACTCTTGCCATCTCTTGTTTGACCACTTCCAATTTGCCTTGATTCATGGACCTGACATTCCAGGTTTGTATGCCATATTGCTCTTTACAGCATCGGACCTTGCTTCTATAACCAGTCACATCCACCACTAGGTATTGTTTTTTCTTTGGCTCCATTCCTTCATTCTTTCTGGAGTTATTTCTCCACTGATCTCCAGTACTATATCGGGCACCTACTGACCTCGGGAGTTTCTCTCTCAGTATCCTATCATTTTGCCTTTTCATACTGTTTATGGGGTTCTCAAGGCAAGAATACTGAAGTTGTTTGCCATTCCCTTCTCCAGTGGATCACATTCTGTCACACCTCTCCAGCATGACCTGCCCGTGTATGATAATTGTGTTTCTCTTTCTTACTTAATTCATTTCAATTGTCTCAATTTGTTCCTTTCTATTACTGAGTAATATTCCACTGCATATATGTACCACACATTAACTTCCCTGTTGGCTCAGATGGTAAAGCATCTGCCTACAATGTGGGAAACCTGGGTTCAATCCCTGGGTCAGGAAGATCCTCTGGAGAAGGAAATGGAAACCCAATCAAGTATTCTTGCCTGGAAAATCCCATGGGCAGAGGAGCTTGTTGGGGTTAAGTCCATGCTGTCACAGAGAGTCAGACACGACTGAGTGACTAAACTTTAAACTTTCACTTTTTTTTTATCCATTAATTTGTGGATGGACATCAAAATTGTTTCCATGTCCTGGCTATTGTAAATGACGATGCAGTGAATATTGGGGTATATATGTCTTTTAGAATTATGGTTTTCTCAAGGTATATAGGCAGTAGTGAGATTGTTGGGTCATATGACAGATACTCCTAGTTTTTTTTTTTGTTTGTTTGTTTGTTTGTTTTTGTTGTTTATTTAAGGAATCTCCACACTATTTTCCATAATGGTTATATTAGTTTAGATTCTCACCAACAGTAGAAGAGAGTTTCCTTTTCTTTATATTCCCTCCAGAATTTACTGTTTGTAGATTTTTGATAATGTTCATTCTGACTGGTGTGAGGTGATACCTCATTGTAGTTTTGATTTCCATTCCTCTAATAATGAGTAAAATAGAGCATTTTTTCATGTGTTTATCAGCCACTTGTATGTCTTCTTTGAAGAAGGGTATGTTTAGATCTTCTTCCCACTTTTTGGTTAATTTTTTTTTTTTGTTTTTTCTGATATTGAGTTATATGAGCTGCTTATATATTTTGGAGAGGAACGTCCCGTGTCAGTTGCTTTGATTGCAATTTTCTCTTATTCTGAGGGTTATCTTTTCATCTTGTTTATAGTTTACTTTGCTGTGCAAAAGCTTTTACATTTAATTAGGTTCCATTTATCTTTGTTTTTATTTCCATTAATCTAGGAGGTGGGTAAGAGAGAATCTTGCTGAAGTTTGTGTCAAAGAGTGTCTTGCCTATGTTTTCGTCTAAGAGCTTTATAATTTCTGACTTTCCATTTACATCTTTAATCCATTTTGAGTTTGTTTTGCTTGATGGTGTTAGGAAGTGTTCTAATTTTTTTCTTTTACATGTAGCTGCCCAGTTTCCCCACACAACTTACTGAAGAGGCTGTCTTGTTTCTATTGCATATTCTTGTCTCTTTTGTCAAAGATAAGTTGATCATAGATGTGTGAAAACATCTCTGGGCTTTCTATGCTGTTCCATTAGTCTATATTTCTGTTTTTGTGCCAGTGTTATACTAGCTTGATGACTGTAGCTTTGTAGTATAATTTAATGTCAGAGAGGTTAATTTCTCCAGCTCTGTTTTTGTTTCTCAAGATTGTTTTGGCTCTTCAAAGTATTTTGTATTTACATACAAATTGTGAATTTTTTTTTGTTGTTGTTGTTCCTGTTGTTCTACTTCTGTGAAGAATGCATTGGTAGTTTTATAGGCATTGCATTGACTATGAGCTTGCTTTGGGTAGTATAGTCATTTTGACCAAAATGATTCTTCATACCCAAGAACACGGTATATTTCTCCATATGTTTCTGTCATCTTTGACTTCTTTCATAAGTTTCTTATACTTTTTTTCCATGAGGTATTCTGTCTCTTTCTTGTTATTGTTTAGTTGCTAAGTCATGTCTGACTCTTTTGCAACCCCATGGACTGTGACCCACCAAGTTCCACTGTTCATGGGATTTCTCAGGAAAGAATGCTGAACTTAATTGCTATGTTCCATCTCTTTTCTCTTTAGGTATGTTTATTTCAGGTATTTTATTCTTTTTGTTGCAATGGTTAATAGAATTTTCCCCCTAACTTCTCTTTCTGAATTTTCATTGCTACTGCATAAGATGCATGCAACTTATGTGTATTAATTTTATATCTCTTAAATTTACTACATTCATTCATTATTTCTAGTTCTTTGGTAGCATTTTAGGGTTTTATGTGTAGTATCATGATATCTGCAAATAGTGTGTTTTACTTCTTTTCCAATCTAAATTCCCATTATTTATTTTTTCTTTGATTTCTGTAGCTAGAACTTCTAAAAGTGTATTGAATAATAGTGGTGAGAGTGGGCATTCTTTTCTTTTAAGTCAGGATCTGGGAAAAGATATTTCCTGCAAATGGAAATCAAAGGAAAGCTAGAATAGCAATACTCGTATCAGATACAAAAAACTTTAAGCTCCAATACACAAGACAAAGAAGGATGCCACATAATGATCAAATGATCAATTTAAGAAGATATAAAAATTATAAATATATATGCACCCAATATAGAAGTATCTCAATATATAAGGTAAATGCTGACAAGTATAAAGGAGAAATTGACAGTGACACAATAATAATGGGAGACTTTAATACCTTTCTCACACCAATAGACAGATCATATAGACAAATAATATAATAATGAAATGCAAGCCTTAAAATACACATTAGGAAAGGTAGCCCTAACTGATATCTATAGGTCATTTGACTCAAACAGCAGAATACTTTTTTTCTCAAGCGCACATAGAACATTCTTCAGGATAGATCATGTCTTGGACCACAAATCAAGTTTTGGTATATTTAAATAACTGAAAAAATGTCTTTTTTTTGTTTTCTGACTACAACCCTATAAGATTAAATATCAATTATAGGAAAAAAAGAAAAAAAAATCTGTAAAAAACAGAAACGCACAGAGGCTAAACAATACAGTTCTAAATAGCCAAGAGGTCATTGAAGAAGTAAAATAGTAAATTAAAAACAAAATACTTAGAAACAGATGACAACAAAAAAGCAACAATTCAAAACCTTTCAGTCAGTTCAGTTCAGTCGTTCAGTCATGTCCAACTCTTTGCAACTTCATGGTCTGCAGCACACCAGGTCTCCCTGTCCACCACCAATTCCCAGAGTTTACTCAAACTCATGTCCATTGAGTCGGTGATGCCATCCAACCACCTCATCCTCTGTCACCACCTTCTCCTCCTGCCTTAAATAATTCCCAACATCAGGGTCTTTTCAACGAGTCAATTCTTTGCATCAGGTGGCCAAATATTGGAGTTTCAAAACCTTTCTGTTGATTTCAGCCGCTCAGTCCTGTCCAACTCTTTGCGACCCCATGAATTGCAGCACGCCTGGCCTCCCTGTCCATCACCAACTCCCGAACTTCATTCAGATTCACGTACATCAAGTCAGTGATGCCATCCAGCCATCTCATCCTCAGTTGTCCCCTTCTCCTCCTGCCCCCAATCCCTCTCGGCCTCAAAGTCTTTTCCAATGAGTCAACTCTTCGCATGAGGTGGCCAAAGTACTGGAATTTCAGTTTTAGCATCATTCCTTCCAAAGAAATCCCAGAGCTGATCTCCTTCAGAATGGACTGGTTGGATCTCCTTACAGTCCAAGGGACTCTCAAGAGTCTTCTCCAACACCACAGTTCAAAAGCATCAATTTTTCGGCACTCAGCTTTCTTCACAGTCCAACTCTCACATCCATACATGACCACAGGAAAAACCATAGCTTTGACTAGATGGACCTTTGGTGGCAAAGTAATGCCTCTGTTTTCCAATATGCTATCTAGGTTGGTCATAACTTTTCTTCCAAGGAGTTAGTGTCTTTTAATTTCATGGCTGCAGTCACCATCTGCAGTGATTTTGGAGCCCCAAAAAATAAACTCTGACACTGTTTCCCCATCTATTTCCCATGGAGTGATGGGACTGGATGCCATGATCTTCGTTTTCTGAATGTGGAGATTTAAGTAAACTTTTTCACTCTCCTCTTTCACTTTCATCAAGGGGCTTTTTAGTTCCTTTCACTTTCTGACATAAGGGTGGTGTCATCTGCATATCTGAAGTTATTGATATTTCTCCTGGCAATCTTGATTCCAGCTTGTGCTTCTTCCAGCCTAGTGTTTCTCATGATGTACTCTGCATATAAGTTAAATAAGCACGGTGACAGTATACATCTTTGACTTACTCCTTGCTCCTTGTACTAGTTCGCATTCACACCAACAGTGGAAGAGGGTTACCTTTTCTCCACACATTGTCTGGAATTTATTGCTTGCTAACTTTTGGATGGCAGCCATTCCGACCAGCATTTCATGGTACCTTTTTGTGGTTTTGATTTGCATTTATTTGATAATGGCTGATGTTGAGCATCTTATCATGTGTTTGCTTGCCATCTGTATGTCTTCTGTGGAGAAACGTCTGTTTATGTTATAAAATGCTCTTTGGAGGCTCCAAAATCACTACAGATGGTGACTGCAGCCATGAAATTAAAAGATGCTTACTCCTTGAAAGAAAAGTTATGACCAACATAGACAGCATATTAAAAGGTTACTTTGCCAACAAAGGTCCATCTAGTCAAGGCTATGGTTTTACTAGTAGTCGTGTATGGATGTGAGAGTTGGACTATAAAGAAAGCTGAGTGCTGAAGAATTGATGCTTTCAAAGTTTCATGTTGGAGAAGACTCTTGAGAGTCGCTTGGACTGCAAGGAGATCTAACCAGTCCATTCTAAAGGAGATCAGTCCTGAGTGTTCATTGAAAAGACTGATGTTGATGCTGAAACTCCAATACTTTGGCCACCTGATGCAAAGAGCTGACTCATTTGAAAAGTCCTTGATGCTGGGAAAGATTGAGTGCAGGAGGAGAAAGGGACGACAGAGGATGAGATGGATGGATTGCATCACTAACTCAATGGACATGAGTTTGGGTAAACTCTGGAAGTTGGATATAGACAGGGAGGCCTGGTGTGCTGTGATCAATGGGGTCACAAAGAGTCGGACAAACTGAGTGACTGAACTTAGCTGTTTAGTTCTTTGGCCTACTTTTTGATTGGACTGTTTATTTTTCTGATACTGAGCTGCATAAGCTGCTTGTATATTTTGGAGATTAATTTTTTGTCATATGTTACATTTGCTATTATTTTCTCCCATTCTGAAGGCTGCTTATTCATTTTGCTTATAATTTTCTTCATTTTTCAAAAGCTTTTAAGTTTAATTAGGTCCCACTTATTTATTTTTGTTTTTATTTCCATTAATCTGGGAGGTGGGTCATAGAGGATCTTGCTGTGCTTTATGTTAGAGAGTGTTCTGCCTATATTTTCCTCTAAGATTTTTTATACTTTCTGGTCTTGCATTTAGATCTTTAATCCATTTTGATTTTATTTTTGTGTATGGTGTTAGAAAGCGTTCTAATTTCTTGCTTCTTTTTTTTTTTTTTAACATGTGGTTGACCAGTTTTCCTAGCACCACTTGTTAAAGAGATTGTCTCTTCTCCATTGTTCATTTTTGCCTCCTTTGTCAAAGATAAGGTGTCCATAGTTGTTTGGATTTTTCTCTGGGCTTGCTATTTTGTTCCATTTATCTATATTTCTGTCTTGTGCCCGTACCATACTGTCTTGATGATGGTAGCTTTGTAGTATAGTCTGAAGTTCCTTCAATTCCATTCTTCTTTCTTAAGATTGCTTTGGCTATTTAAGTTTTTTTTTTGTGTGTCTGTGTGTGTGTGTGTGTGTCCAAACAAATTCTGAAATTATTTGTTCTAGTTCTGTGAAAAATACCTCTGGTAATGTGATAGGGCTTACACTGAATCTAAAGATTGCTTTGAGTATTATACTCATTTTCACTATACTGATTCTTCCAATCCATGAACATGGTATATTTCCCCATCTATTTGAGTCATCTTTGATGTTTTTCATCAGTGTTTTATAGTTTTCTATGTATGGGTCTTTTGTTTCTTTGGGTAAATTTATTCCTAAATATTTTACTCTCTTCATTGCAATGGTCATTGGGATTGTTACCTTAATTTATCTTTATATTTTCTCATCGCTTGTGTATAGGGATGCATGGATTTGTGTGTATTAATTTTATATCCTGTGACTTTATTATATTCATTGATTAGCTCTAGTAATTTTCTGGTGGTGTCTTTATGGTTTTCTATGTAGAGGATCATGCCATCTGCAAACTGAGAGTTTTACTTATCCTTTTTCAATCTAGTTTCCTTTTATTTCTTTTTCTTTTCTGATCACTGTGACTAGAACTTCCAAAACTGTGTTGAATAGTAGTGATGAAAGTGGTCACCCTTGTCTTGTTTCAATTTTAGAGGAAATGCTTTCAGTTTTTCACCATTGAGGATAATGTTTGCTCTGGGTTTATTGTATAGGGCTTTTCGTATGTTGAGGCATGTTCTTTCTATGCCTGCTTTCTGGAGGGTTTTTGTCTTCTATAGGAGTTGGATTTTGTCAAAGGCTTTATCAGCCTCAATTGAGATAATCATATGGATTTTATCTTTAAATTTTTTAATATGGTGTATCGCATTGATTGATTTGCAAATATTGAAGAATCCTTGCATCCCTGGGAGAAAACATACTGGGTCATGATGTATGATCTTTTTAATATGGTGTTGGATTCTGTTTGCTAGAAATTTGCTGAGGACTTTTGCCTTCTATGTTTATCAGTGTTACTGACCAGCAGTTGTCTTTTTTTTTTTTTTTTTGACACCTTTGTCTTGTTTTCATATTAGGGTGATGGTGGCTTTATAGCAATAGTTTGGGAGTTTACCTTCCTCTGAAATTTTCTGAAATAGTTTGAGTAGGATAGGTGTTAGTTCTTGTCTAAATTTTTCAGAGAATTCACCTGTGAAGCCATCTGGTCCTGGGCTTTTTTGTTGCTGGAAGATATTTGATTACAGTTTTGACTTTGGTGCTTGGGATGGGTCTGTTAAGTATTTCTATTTCTTCCTGGTTCAATCTTGGAAGGTTATACTTTTCAAAGAATTTGTCCGTTTCTTCCCAGTTGTCCATTTTATTAGCATGTAGATGCTGATAATAGTCTTATGATCCTTTGTATTTCTGTGCTGTCTGTTGTGATTTTTCCATTTTCATTTATAATTTTATTGATTTGATTATTTTCCCTTTTTTTCTTAATGAGTCTGGCTAACAGTTTGTCTATGTCATTTATCTTCTCAAAGAACCATCTTTGAGTTTTGTTGATTTTTGTTATTCTCTCCTTTATTTCTTTTTCATTTAATTTTGCTCTGAATTTTATGATTTTTTTTCCCTTCTACTAATCTTGGGATTCTTCTGTTCTTCTTTATCTAGTTGCTTTAGGTATAAAGTTAGATTGTTTGGTTGATGTTTGTCTTGGTTCATGATATAGCCTTGTATTGCTCTTAGCACTACTTTTACTGAATCCTATTGGTTTGGGGTTGCCGTATCTCCATTTTCATTTGTTTCTATGTGTATTTTGATTCCCTTTTTGTTTTTTTCTGTGATCTTTTCATTATTTGATAGTCTGTTGTTTAGCCTCCATATGTTCACATTTTTTAATATTTCCCCCCTGTAGTTTACATCTAATCTTACCTCATTCAAGAAAAGATTATTGAAATAATTTCATTTTTTTCAATTTACCAACATTATATTTATGTTCCAGGATGTGATCTTCCCTGGAGAATATTCCATGTACACTAAAGAAAAAGGTGAAATTCATTGCTTTGGGGGTGAAATGCCTTATAGATAGCAATTAGGTCTAATTGCTCTATTGTATCATTTAAAGTTTGTGTTTCCTTGCTAATTTTCTGTTCTAATGGAGGTGATAAAATTCCAACTGAGTTATTTCAAATCTTAAAAGATGATACTGTTAAAGTGCTGCACTCAATATATAAGCAAATTTTGAAGACTCAGCAGTGACCACAGGATTGGGAAAGGTCAGTTTTTATTCCTATTGCAAAGAATTGCAATACCAAACAGCATTCAAAGTGCTGTACAATTATGCTCACTTCACATGTTAGCAAGGTTATGTTCAAAGTCCTTCAAGCTAGACCTCAGCAGTATGTTAACTGAGAACTTCCAGATTTGTAAGCTGGGTTTTGAAGAGGCTGAGGAACCAAAAATCAAAATGCCAAAATGCCAACATTTGGTGGATCATGAGGAAGCAAGGGAGCAGTTTGAGTAGTATAGATGTTAGATTGCCCATAAAAGTTTAATAGAATTCACCTGTGATGCCATCTGGGCCTGGATGCTGTTGGTAGATTTTTGATCATAGTTTCAGTTTCAGTGCCGGTTATTGGTCTATTTGTATTTTCTAATTTTCCTGATTCAGTCTTCAAAACTTGTACTTTTCTAAGAAATTGTCCATTTCTTGCAGATTGTCCAATTATTGCTCATTGCAATACCAATATGATCCTTTGTATTTCAGCTTTGTCTGTTACAAGGTCTCGTTTTTCATTTCTAATGTTATTGATTTGAATCTTGTCCTCCTTCCCCCACTTTTTTTTTTTTCCTTGACGTGTCTGGATAATCAAGGCTTGTCAATTTTATTTAACTTCTCAAAGAACCATCTTTTAGTTTTATTGATCTTTGTTACTGATTCCTTCATTTCTTTTAAGTTTATTTCCACTATGAACTTTATGATTTCTTTCCTTCTACTAACTTTGGAGTTTTTGCTCTTTTGTTCTAGTTGTTTTAGGTGTGCTGTGCTGAGTTTCTCAGTTGTGTCCAACTCTTTGCCACCCAACGGACGTAACCTGCCAGGCTCTACTGTCCATGGGGATTCTCCAGTCAGGAATACTGGAGTGGGTTGCCATGTCCTCCTCCAGGGGATCTTTGCAACACAGGGATTGAACCCAGGTTTCCCATATTGACAACAGATTCTTACCAACTGAGCCTAGGTTGCTTATTTGATGTTTTTCTTGCTTCTTGAGTTAGGCTTCTCTTGGAATAAACTTGCCCCTTAGCATTGCTTTTATGGCAAACTGTGGAAAATTCTGAGAGAGATGGGAATACCAGACCACCTGCCCTGCCTCTTGAGAAATCTGTGTGCAGGTCAGGAAACAACAGTTAAAACTGGACATGGAAGAACAGACTGGTTCCAATCAGGAAAAGGAGTACGTCAAGGCTGTATATTGTCACCCTGTTTATTTAACTTATATATAGAGTACATCATGGGAAATGTTGGACTGGAGGAAGCACATGCTGGAATCAAGATTGCTGGGAGAAATATCAATAACTTCAGATATGCAGATGACACCACCCTTATGGCAGAAAGTGAAGAGGAACTAAAAAGCCTCTTGATGAAAGTGAAAGTGAAGAGTAAAAAAGTAGGCTTAAAGCTCAATATTCAGAAAATGAAGATCACGGCATCCAGTCCCATCAATTCATGGGAAATAGATGGAGAAACAGTGGAAACAGTGTCAGACTTTATTTTTTTGGGCTCCAAAATCACTGCAGATGGTGATTGCAGTCATGAAATTAAAAGACACTAACTCCTTGGAAGAAAAGTTATGACCAACCTAGATAGCATATTTAAAATCAGAGACATTACTTTGACGACTAAGTCCCATCTCGTCAAGGCTATGGTTTCTCCAGTGATCATGTATGGATGTGAGAATTTGACTGTGAAGAAGGCTGAGTGCCGGAGAATTGATGCTTTTGAACTGTGGTGTTGGAGAAGACTCTTGAGAGTCACTTGGACTGCAAGGAGACCAAGCCAGTCCCTTCAAAAGGAGATCAGCCCTGGGTGTACTTTGGAAGGACTGATGCTAAAGCTGAAACTCCAATACTTTGGCCACCTCATGTGAAGAGTTGACTCATTGGAAAAGACTCTGATGCTGGGAGGGATTGGGGACAGGAGTAAAAGGGGACGACAGAGGATGAGATGGCTGGATGGCATCACCGACTTGATGGGCATGAGTTTGAGTGAACTAAGGGAGTTGGTGATGGACAGGGAGGCCTGGCGTGCTGCGATTCATTGGGTCACAAAGATTCGGATATGACTGAGTAATTGAACTGAACTGAACTGACTGACAGCCACTATGGAGAACAGTGTGGAGCTTCCTTAAAAACTGGAAATATAACTGCCATATGACCAGCAATCCCACTGCTGGGAATATATACTGAGGAAACCAGAATTGAAAGAGACATGCATAACTCAATCTTCATTGCAGCACTGTTTGCAATAGTGAGGACATGGAAGCAACCTAGATATTCATTGGCAGATGAATGGATAAAGAAGTTTTTTTTTTGTTGTTGTTGTTGTTACATATACAAAATGGGAAAATTGTTCAGCTATAAAAAGAATGCATTTGAGTCAGTTCTAATGAGGTAGATGAAACTGGAGCCTATTATACTGAGTGAAGTCAGAAAGAGAAACATATAACACATATGTGTGGAATTTAGAAAGATGATAACAATGACCCCATATGCAAGACAACAAAACAGAAACAGGTGTGAAAAACATACTACTGGACTATGCGGGAGAAGGTGAGGGTGGGATGATTTGAGAGAATAGGACTGAAACATGAAGAAGCACAAGCTCAAATCAATATTGCTTGAAGAAATATCAATAACCTCAGATAAGCAGATGACACTACCCTTAGGGCAGAAACTGAACAGGAACTAAAAAGCCTCTTGATGAAAGTGAAAGAGGAGAGTGAAAAAGTTGGCTTAAATCTCAACATTAAGAAAAGGAAGATCATGGCATCTGGTCCCATCACTTCATGGGAAATAGATGGGGAAACAGTGGAAACAGTGTTAGACTTTATTTTTTTGGGCTCCAAAATCACTGCAGATGGTGACTGCAGTCATGAAATTAAAAGATGATTACTCCTTGGAAGAAAAGTTATGACCAACCTAGATAGTATATTGAAAAACAAAGACATTACTTTTTCGAACAAATGTCTGTCTAGTCAAGGCTATGGTTTTTCCAGTGGTCTGGTATGGATATGAGAGTTGGATTGTGAAGAAAGCTGAGTGCTGAAGAATTGATGCTTTTGAACTGTGGTGTTGTAGAAGAGTTTTGAGAGTCCCTTGGACTGAAAGGAGATCCAACCAGTCTATTCTGAAGGAAGTCAGCCCTGGGTGTTCTTTGGAAGGAATGATGCTGAAGCTGAAACTCCAGTACTTTGGGCACCTCATGAGAAGAGCTGACTCATTGGAAAAGACTCTGATGCTGGGAGGGATTGCAGGCAGGAGGAGAAGGGAACGACAGAGGATGAGATGGCTTGATGGCATCACTAACTCGATGGACGTGAGTCTGAGTGAACTCCGGGAGTTGGTGATGGACAGCAAGGCCTGGCGTGCTGTGATTCATGGGGTCGCAAAGAGTCGGACATGACTGAGCGACTGAACTGAACTGATCTGTATTACCTATGTAAAATAGATGACCAGTGCAAGTTCACTACATGAAGCATGGCAGTCAAACCCATTGTTCTGGGACAACCCAGAAGAATGGCATGGGGAAGGAGGTGGGAAGGGTGTTCAGAATGGGATCACATGTACGTCCATGGCTGATTCATGTCTATATATGGCAAAACCACCACAATATTGTAAATTAATTAGCCTCCAATCAAAGTAAATTAATTAATTTAAAAAAGTGAAATATATTTCACTCAACCACCTGAGGAATGTTGCTGAGGAGGAGTGTAAGAGGTCAGTAGGGATAAATGGAACAGGGCCACTGAGAGTGACAAGATGAGTGTAATACAACATGTGTGTATGCTTATCACAGTTATCTATGAACGAAGGAATGCTTGTGGATGTGAGACTGTGCAGTTGTTGAGGTATAGACTTAAAGAGAGTTGACAAGGATGAGATTTAATGTAGTTTAGTTAGAGACACAGGAGAGAGGGCAACAACTGTGATTAAAGAGGTTGAGTGATGAATATGGTGAATGGTGATTTGTGGAATTTTTCTCCTAGGTTTTTATGCTCCTGGGGCCAGGGGTTAGAAAGAATGTACTTGGAGTACATGTTGGAGTGCAAATATCGGGTGTATGGGGCTTAGGAAAAGGAGCTTAAAGCTGTGCTTTAGAGGAGTTAGATAATGAGAGACTGCTAACTTTTGTGGTTACCACTTAAGTTAGCTATTTATATGAACTTCACAAATATTTCTTATGATATTTTTACAGTTATATATTCTCTCAGTTTTTCATAAGCAATTTACAACTGAACTAGCAGAGTAACAAAGGAGAGGAAAGCATAATTTATTTTTTTATGTAAAGTATATTTTAAGATGCTTTCAATAACTTTTTTTTTCCCCCTTTTGGTCTGAATTGAATTCTACATTATTGATGTGGATTATAGATACTTTACTAGAACAAATAAGATCTTATCAGTATTTTAGGAGATATTTGCATAATAGAGATGCTATATAAACAATAATTTTTTAAAATGTCTGCATAAATTTTATAGAGAATTTAAGTATGTTTTACCACAGAATTGTTTTCTCTGGTAAACTTAATAGGGAGTGCCTGCAAATGAATTCTTATAAAGTAATGCCATGAAATTTGTANAAAATTTTATATTGAGGAGATGTAAACAATTTACTTATTTCTCCTTATTTAGCAATAAGATATCTATTTTCAATTTTTTTTTCCTTAGAAGATAAATTCATATGTTTTAAAAATCACATCTTATAAAGGTTGCCTGCTTCCTTCACTACCAATCAAAGCAGAAGGATGTAGCCTGGCCAAGTGAAGTAATCAACACAGACTGGAAAAGCAATGGTTTGTAAAATGAGCAGATTGCTTGGTGGACTTCTTTTTCAACCAACCAGCATCCACAGAGATAACCACACTAGAGTCAGAAACACTACTAGGCAATGTCAGTAAACTCACATCGGACAATGCAGGTGGCCCACTGTCTCTGACATGTGTTCTGAGTTATGCTGGTTATTTTCACTAACCACTATAAGCAATCTTCTGCTTTTTCCAGAATTTGGGGGAACACAAGGTTCTGGGTTAGAATCTAATCATGAAAATGCTCTCAAGATAGTTGGAAGGNAAGCAATCTTCTGCTTTTTCCAGAATTTCGGGGAACACAAGGTTCTGGGTTAGAATCTAATCATGAAAATGCTCTCAAGATAGTTGGAAGGTGGAAAATAAATACGAAGGACTATTCTCTGGAGACAGTCACAAGCAGATATGTGAACAAATGTTCAGCTTACCAGAGCTTCACAGTGAGTTTTTCAGAACCACTGGCTTCATTTCAAACACTGACATGAATAGGGAAGAGAAAGGTGGGGAGACCACCACTGACGCTTTCATTTGCAGAAACAAATAGCCTGGGCATGAATCTCAAAAAGTCTTACAGGTTTGCCACCAAATTATTAACTTACATAGCACATGCAGGTCTCTCTAAGTAGAATTGCACTCATTGAAAAAAAGTTTAATGACTGGTTACTCCACTACACTGCTTTCTACTACCTTTGGGGTATGAATTGCAAACATCAGAAAAGTATCTAGCATTTCCTTCATTTGGTATGCGAGGCAGCAGAGTAACTTCCCTCCCTTGATCAGTGACAATTCTCTCCTTGTGAACACTGAGAGACACAGTCCCTGGAAAGCCCAGCTAGAAGTGAAAAGGGATTTATCTTCTCACATTTGATTCTTCATAAAAATTATGTCCCTTATTGGAGCTGTCTGCCATCTTGCATATGTTTAATGGCAGAGGAGAAACTCTTATTAGAATTTCTATTCAATAATATGTTGATTATTCTGAATTTCCATTTGTTCTATGTTTTATAATTAATATAATGTTCTACTAGTGTGTAACTTATAGAATGCAATATAAATATCATATATTATGAATGTAAGCCAATAAAATGTTGCTGCTATTAATCACAATTAATGATATTTGAGGACAATTGACTTAAATTGTGTCATATGTTGCTGCTACTGCTAAGTCACTTCAGTCGAGCCCAACTCTGTGTGACCCCATAGACATTAGTCCACCAGGCTCCCCCGTCCCTGGGATCCTCCAGGCAAGAACACTGGAGTAGGTTGCCATTTCCTTCTCCAATGCATGAAAGTGAAAAGTGAAAGTGAAGTCGCTCAGGGTCTGACCCTCAGCGACCCCATGGATTGCAGCCTTCCAGGCTCCTCCATCCATGGGATTTTCCAGGCAAGAGTACTGGAGTGGGGTGAAATTTTTTCTCCTGTGTCATATGTAGTCAGCTGGAAAAAGAAAGGTACTGGTTTTAAAGTATTTTATTCACATTTTATCTTCTATAATTCAAAAAGATTATGATTTAGGTGATCTTTTATAGTCAGAAAAAATGTGGCAAATCGACTTACTACAAAGCATCTATATTTTCAACACTATTTACAGGTGGTATAGTATATCTTTTCCAATTGAAACATTTCAGAGCTAGTGCACAATCCTCCAATTTTCTTGTCTTCTTCTTGGAATGAGATAGATTTTATAAAGGTTTGGGAGGTAAAGAAAAACTTATGAAAAGTGAGGAGCTGGATTTTATTAAGGTGATGATATTTCAAAAATTGTTACTGAAGCATAACCTCGCCCAAACTGATTAATACAAATTGCATCTAACAATTAATCTGAAAAAATGTGAAAAAAATTATGAATATGTCTTGAATCATCCAACTGGGAAGGACCATTTAAGCATATCTGCTATAAAATTATTCCTTAGTAATTCATATATTGTTTTTAGTCACACTGAAAATGAAGGAGTTAATTTCCCCATGTTTCAGTAATTTTAGCAATCCATTCTATGCATTTAAGTAAGTAGAAATATATCCTACACATAAACATGAGTAGCCTAAGATTAACTCAAACGATTATTTATAAACGGCAAATTTATGGAGTAACTATTTAAGTAAGGTTACTGTCCCCCACTTTCTAATTTTATTTATCTGGACCAGAAGTTTACTGCTATCTGTTCATTTTTTGGAGAAAACTTAGTTCTGGCAGTGGATGCTGCAAAAGCACCAAGTGTAAAAGATTGACTTATGTTTGTACTAGGTAAAAACAAAATGGAACATATTTCTTTTTGTTCAGTTCAGTTCAGTTCAATTCAGTCACTCAGTCATGTCCGACTCTTTGTGACCCCATGAATCGCAGCACGCCAAGCCTCCCTGTCCATCACCAACTCCCAGAGTTCACTCAGACTCACATCCATCGAGTCAGTGATACCATCAAGCCATCTCATCCTGTGTCGTCTGATTCTCCTCCTGCCCCTAATCCCACCCAGCAACAGATCCTTTTCCAATGAGTCAACACTTTGTATGAGATGGCCAAAGTACTGGAGTTTCAGCTTCAGCATCATTTCCTCCAAAGAAATCCCAGGACTGATCACCTTAAGAATGGACTGGTTGGATCCTTGTAGTCCAAGGGACTCTCAAGAGTTTTCTCCAACACTACAGTTCAAAAGCATCAGTTCTTCGGCACTCAGCTTTCTTCACAATCCAACTCTCACATCCATTCCTGACCACTGGAAAAACCATAGCCTTGACTAGACAGATCTTTGTTGGCAAAGTAATGTCTCTGCTTTTGAATATGCTATCTAGGTTGGTCATAACTTTTCTTCCAAGGAGTAAGCCTCTTTTAATTTCATGGCTGCAGTCACCATCTGCAGTGATTTTGGAGCCCCAAAGATAAAGTGTGACACTGTTTTTCCATCTATTTGCCATGAAGTGATGGGACCAGATGCCATGATCTGTTTTCTTAATGGTGAGCTTTAAGCGAACTTTTTCACTCTCCACTTTCACTTTCATTAAGAGGCTCTTTAGTTCCTGTTCACTTTCTGCCATAAGGGTGGTGTCATCTGCATATCTGAGGTTATTCATATTTCTCCCTGCAATCTTGATTCCAGCTTGTGCTTCTTCCAGCTCAGAGTTGCTCGTGATGTACTCTGCATATAAGTTAAATAAACAGGGTGACAATATACAGCCTTGATGTACTCCTTTTCTTATTTGGAACCAAACTGTTGTTCTATGTCCAGTTCTAACTGTTGCTTCCTGGCCTGCATGTAGGTTTCTCAAGAGGCAGGTCAGGTGGTCTGGTATTCCCATCTCTTTCAGAATTTTCCACAGTTTATTGTGATCCACACAGTCAAAGGCTTTGGCATAGTCAATAAAGCAGAAATAGATGTTTTTCTGGAGCTCCCTTGCTTTTCCCATGATCCAGCAGATGTTGTCAGTTTGATCTCTGGTTGCTCTGCCTTTTCTAAAAGCAGCTTGAACATCAGGAAGTTCACGGTTCATGTATTGCTGAAGCCTGACTTTGAGAATTTTGAGCATTACGTTACTAGCGTTTTTGTTCAGGGCCATGTATATTACCATGAAATATCATATATTCTGTATTTCAGTTCCAAGACTGAGATATCTTGTTACATTGACAGTGAATGATAAATTTCTTTGTTTTCATAATATAATATTTCTTTTTGGTAAAGGTATACTAAAGTTAAGTAACTGCTCTTAACTGATTTTAATGATGGGCTTGGTAGGGGACAAAACAAAAGATCCAAGATTCTGTGAAACTCTAAATTTACCATATTGATAAAATAATCAGGACTTATATCCTCTTTAAAACCATTTTCAGCAAATTTATTTGGTGTTAATNNGTTAATGCGCTTTTTTTTTTGAACAAAACTTTGCATGAGTTCTAAGTTATATATTTGCATGCTACTTTAATTTATAAGTAATTCTCAAATCAAATATCCTCATATTTTGTCTCTTTTCATTGGGTGTTTAGCTATGTTACCAAAACATATTTTTAAACTTAAAAAATCTCTCCTACTAATTTTGAAGTTGGTTTGTGTTAAGTGAATGTTTAATCATACACTGCAATTTGTCTGAAGATTTGTTTTGTAGACCACAATGGGATAGATTTGATTACTGCATTTGGAACTGCTGAATAATTTTAGACATCTGCCTTTCTATCTTGGTTTGTTTTTGCTTTTACTTTTAGTTTGTCATGAAGCAATTGCACTGTGCAATATTACAATAAAGACTGGGAAAACTTTTGTGGATATTATATCTATTACAGTCTGCAATAGCACTTTTCTCTTGTTCACAGTGATTTAACTGTGATCAATCTTT
>SJYQ01001937.1:63003-81872 GCA_006410935.1 Redunca redunca
TGAGAAACAATGGGCTCAAAGAAGCACAAGCTGGAATCAAGATTGCCGGGAGAAATATCAATAACCTCAGATATGCAGATGACACACCTGTATGGCAGAAAGTGAAGAAGAACTAAAAGCCTCTTAGTGAAAGTGGAGAGTGAAAAGTTTGCTTAAATCTCAACATTCAGAAAACGAAGATCATGGCATTTGGTCCCATCACTTCATGGCAAATAGATGGGAAAACAGTGGAAATAGTGTCAGATGTTATTTTTTTGGGCCCCAAAATCACTGCAGATGGTGACTGCAGCCATGAAATTAAAAGAGGTGTACTCCTTGGACGGAAAGTTATGACCAACCTAGATAGCATATTCAAAAGCAGAGACATTACTTTGCCAACAAAGGTCTGTCTAGTCAAGTCTATAGTTTTTCCAGTGGTCATGTATGGATGTGAGAGTTGGACTGTGAAGAAGGCTGAGCTCTGAAGAATTGATGCTTTTGAACTGTGGTGTTGGAGAAGACTCTTGAGAGTCCCTTGGACTGCAAGGAGATCCAACCAGTCCATTCTGAAGGAAATCAGCCCTGGGTTCTTTCTTTAGAAAGAATGATGCTAACGCTGAAACTCCAGTATTTTGGCCACCTTATCCGAAGAGTTGACTCATTGGAAAAGACTCTTATGCTCAAGAGATGAGTGAACTCTGGGAGTTGGTGATGGACAGACAGGCCTGTCATAGTACAATTCATGGGGTCACAAAAAGTCGGACACGAGTGAGCTACTGAACTGAACTGAACTTGTGTGAAATGTTCCCTTAGTATCTCTAATTTTCTCGAAGAAATATATAGTCTTTCCCATTCTGTTTCATTTTCCTCTATTTTATTCTATTCTCCTTTCCTCTATTTCTTCACAATGACCTCTGAGGATGTTTTTTTCTCTCCTCAGTATTCATTGGAACTTTGCATTCAAATGGGTATGTCTTTCCTCTTCTCCTTAGCCTTTAGCTTCTCTTATTTTCTCAGCTATTTGTAACCCCTCTCAGACAAGTATTTTCCTTTTTTACATTTCTTTGTCTTGGGGATGGTCTTGATCACTGCCTCCTGTACAATGTCACAAACCTTCATCCATAGTTCTTCAGGAATTCTGTCTATTAGATCTAATCCTTTGAATCAATTTGTCATTTCCACAGTGTAATCATAAGCTGTTTAATTTAGGTCATGCCAGTATGGTCTAGTGATTTTTCCTACTTTATTCAATTTAAGTCTGAATTTGGCAGTAAGGAGTTTATGATCTGAGCCATAGTCAGCTCCCAGTCTTGTTTTTGATGACTATGTAAAGCTTCTCCATCTTTGACTGCAAAGAATATAACCAATCTGATTTTGATATTGACCATCTGGTGATGTCCATGTGTAGAGTCATCTACTGTGTTGTTGGAAGAGGGTGCTTGCTATGACCAGTGTGTTCTCTTGGCAAAACTCTGTTAGCCTTTCCCCTGCTTCATTTTGTACACCAAGTCCAAATTGCCTGTTTGTCGAGGTGTCTCTTGACTTTCTTGTTTAGATTACAGTCCCCTAAGATATAAAGGACATCTTTTTGGTTGTTATTTCTTGAAAGTCTTGTAGGTCATCATAGAACCATTCAACATCAGCTTATTCAGCATTTGTACTTGGAGCATAGATTTGGATTACCTTGGTATTGAATGGTTTGCCTTAGAAACAAACAGAGAATGTTCTATCATTTTTGAGACTGGACCCAAGTACTACATTTTGATCAATGAGGTTTATTTTCTTGCCTTACAATATAATGACATTTTTGTATATGATGAAAGGAAATGTTTTAAGCTGATTGTCTGTAGGCTGCTGTCCAGTTTCTTCTTATCACTTGGTGCAGAGACTCTTTTCTCCATTGGATATTTTTTGTTTATTTGTCGTAGATAAACTGAACAGAAATACATAGGTTTATTTCTGGGCTTTCCTTTTTTTTTTTTTTTTTTAATTGATCTATGTGTCTCTTTTGGTACCAGTACTGTACAGTTTTGATGGCTGTAGTTATGTTGTATAGTCTGTAGCCAGGAAGTGTGATATGTCAAGCTTTGTTCTTGTTTCTCAATATTGCTTTGGCTACTTGGGGTCTTTTGTGGTTCCATATAAATTTTAGCTTTATTTGTCCCAGTTCCATGAAGAAACTCGATGGGTACTTTGGTGAGGAATTGATTAAATCACCAATTTATTTGAGTAGTATGTATATTTTAACAATATTAATTATTCTCATCCATTACATTTCCATTTATTTATTTCATATTCAATTTCCTTGATCAATTTTTTTTCAGAGTATAGACCTTTCACTTAGTTAAATATTTGTGCATTTTATTCTTTTTGATGCCATTTTAAATGGTATAATTTTCTTGCCTTGTCTTTCTGTTGTAGTTTGCTTTTAATGTACATAAAACACTTCTTACACCATATACAAAATAAAACTCAAAATGGATTATAGACCTAAAACCAAAAACCATAAAACTCCTGAAAGAGAACCTACACAGAGTATGCTTTAACATAAGTTGTAGCAAGACTTTTAATAGGATGTTTATCCTAATGCAAAATAAATAAAAGTAAAATTAAGTGAATATACTTAATTAAACTTAAATGCTTTGCACAGCAAAGGAAATCATCAAGAAATGAAAAGACAGTTTACTGAATGGAAAAACATATTTGCAAATAATATGAGTGATAGGGGTTAAACATCTAAAATATATAAACCATTCATATAACTCAATATCTTAAAACATTATTTTAAAAAATGACTAAGTAGACATTTTTTCTCACAGAAAACATACAAATTGCCAACAGATGTGTGACAAGATATAATCCCTAAATATCAAGGAAATGCAAATCAAACAATAATGAGCTATCTCTTCACTCTTTACAGAATAAAAGTAAGTTAAGTTGCTCAGTCATGACTGATTATTTGCGACCCCATGTACTGTAGCCCAAGGACTGCAGTCTTCCAGGCTCCTCTGTCCATGGGATATCCCAGGGAAGAGTGCTGGAGCGGGGTGCCATCGCCTTCTCTGGAAAGAACTACTATGACTCCACAAATCAACCTAACCTTAGGTGTCTAAAAAAAAATTATTTTCCCAGCTACATGAGGCCTATGTTGAATGAAAAGAGGCAATAGCGTTTTTGATGTTCTGTACAATGAGTTGTAATTAAAATAAAATCATAAGCAGAGGCCATAAGCTAGACAGGGAAAGAATGAACACAAATCAGTACCAGGATGATTGCCTTGGAAATCAAAGAGCGGGGACAGATGGGATAGTTTACAGAATGAAAATCTGTGGGATTTGGAAATTAATTGGTCGTAGAGAAGAGGGAGTGGTAAACAATTACTCTGAGGCTTCAAATCTGTGATGTTATCTCTCCACATGAAATGCTCAGCCATGTTTCTCTGAGGCTCAGCTGGTAACAATTTTTTTATTATATTTCCCCATATTTATTGAGTTGTGTGTTCAGTCAATCTAATCAGTAGTCATAGGTGGAAACAATGCAAACCTGGGACCTTAGGAAGTCACATCTAAACATTCTATGTATGTGTAATGCCGTGTGTGTGTGTGTGTGTGTGTGTGTGTGTGTTGTGAGAGAGAAGAAGAAAAAGAGAGTTGGCACAATAGTATTGGGTTGGCCAAAAAGTTCATTTGGGTTCCATGGTGGCTCAAATAGTAAAGAGTCTGTCTGCCTTGCGGAATACCTGGATTTGATCTCTGGATTAGAAAGATCCCATGGAGGAGGATATGTAAAAACTCACTCCAGTTTTCTTGCCTGGAGAACTCCCGTGGACAGAGGAGCCTGGTGGGCTACAGTTCATGAGGTTGCAAAGAACTGAACATGACTGAGTGACTAAGCACAGCACAGCACAGTAAGATGTTACTGAGGCTTAGTGAGGTCAGATAGGTTTCCTAAGATCAGAGGGCCAGTATCTGAAGGCTCATTTCAAGTCAATCTGACTTCAAGGCCTATAATAATGTCCTATGATGTCCTTCACTATCCAAACTCAAAATGACTGGGGAGACAGGCTATGCAGACCACAGAATCTGGGATCCTTAGGCCACGGGTCATTGTGCAAGTAAGGGGAAGAGAGGGGTCACCTGCAGGAAAAGCCCTAAATTCAGATAGCTAAGGCACAGGATGAGATGGCTGGTGCTGGAAGAACAGTGTGTTTAATTCATGATCTGTGGCTGGGACAACTGACCACTCCTTCATACCCTGTATGCAGGTTGACCACTAAAAGGGATAAGTTCTCTGGATGGAATGAAAATGCGAGTTTATAAAACCTGTGTTCTAAAATAATTCTAAAATATTTCCTATCTTTAAATACCTTTAAACACTTCCCCAATCAACTTTATAAGACTTTATCCATGATCTAAAATATATGAGAAGGTACAAACTTCTCATATAATGTCTCATAAAATAATGTCTTGGGAATGTAGTGTATCTCCTGGGGATTTGTTTGTGCCTGTGCTCAGTCATGTCCAACTCTGCGGCCCCATAGACTGTAGCCCACCAGGCTCCTCTGTCCATGGAATTTTTCAGGCAAGAATACTGAAGTGGGTCGCCATTCCCTTTTCTAGGGGATCTTCCTGACCCAGAGATGGAACCAGCATTTCTTACATCTCCTGCATTGACAGGTGGATTCTTTACCACTGAACAATCTAAGAGAAATCTTAAGAGGTCTCATCAAAAAGAGAAATTGTACTGTGGCTAATGATGAATGTTTGCTAGACTTAATGTAATCATTTAATATTATATACAAATATTGAATCATTATGTTGCCTTCCTGACATAAGGCATATGTCATTTACATCTCAACATTAAAAAGGAGGTATATATATATATGAAATAAATTCAGGGCCAGAAAAAGCAATCTAGACATAAAGACAAACTAGATAGGCCATTCTACACAGACTGGAATGCTTGAAATTCAGACCACTGTAGACTTTTATTAGCCATAATGAACAGACTGCTGTGAATGTTGTTTTACTAACTGGGATTCATGTCCTCCTCCTCCTTAGGAACCTGCCTACACCCTCTGTTCTGTTCAGACTACCTGTGTGATTCCAGGTAAACTGACCCCATCTGAATCCTGGGGTAACCCTGAGAGGGACTACAGGTCAAAGTAAAGCCATCTACTTCCTTGGGGACTGGTTAAAATTCACTTGGCTGAATGAGACAAAATATTACCTGGTGGATTAGAAAAGTTCCTAACCATTTTTTTTGCCCCCCAAAATAATTTATTTCCACTTTCTGTAAATGAGGAAATCTTAGCCCCAGTTTCTCCTGGCATTTTCTTTATCATCATGAAGCAATTATTCATAGAATAAAGTAACATTCTGGTGGTGGTTTGGAAAGAAGAACAGAGATTTCTAGAATATTTTTTAGTGGCTGGATCCACTGATCCTGATGTCTGTCCTAACTTGATATTCACAATTTTATGTATTCACACTTCTACGAACACACTTTAGTTAAGTCAATATTAGGTAAAACTTCTGTTTCTTGCTGAAAAATATTTTCTATTGATATGCTGACAGTTTGGCTAAACAGAGAAGTGCAGACATAGGAATATGATCAGCTATAATTACCTGTTTGGTTTCAGAAGCCATCTTTAGAAATTACAATACTTTGGATATACTGATTGCTGTATCTGGACCCACAAAAACAGACACACTGCCAACCTTCATCCCATTGACTTCTCCTGACGGTCACACAGGTTCAGTAGCCAAAAAGTCCCTGTACACCTGCCAATCCACGTCTCATAAAACTGCTCAGTCATAAGACAACAGGAAGCTGGCTACCCTGTTTAGACTTCCATGCTGTTTCACTTAGCTGGTGGGTGAACTAGAATCCTGGCTCAGCTGGGACAGTGTTGTCCTCTCACTGCAAGTGAACTTTCATTTTAAATTCATTCTAAGTTCTCTCATGCTGCTATAGCCAAAGGGAAATAATCTAAAAGTGTTAACATAGATGCTTCCAGATGGCCTAAAGTTCGAGCTTTCTAAACCTCATCACATTATTTCTCCTGCATTTTACTTGTCAAGTAGATCACAGGTCAATCCAAATTCAAGTGGAGTAGAAATAAGCTTGGATTTGATTTATTTTTCCTTGGATTTGATTTATTTTTCCTTGAAAATTAAACTGTAATTATAGAATAGGAGCTCTGACAAATGAAATGAAAGTCATTCAGTCATGTCTGACTTCTTGTAATCCCATGGACTGTACAGTCTGTGGAATTCTCTAGGCCAGAATACTGGAGTGGGTAGCCATTCCCTTCTCCAGGGGATTTTCCCAACTCAGGGATTGAATCTAGATCTCCCACATACAGACAGACTCTACCATCTGAGCAAGTCTCTGACAATGAGTACTTGAACAAAAGGAATCCCTTTTTGAGTTATAACATACCTGGTAGACAAGTTTAGAAATGATTTTTAGAACAACAGTTTATATATAATCCTCTGAGTATATTTTTTTTCTAATGATTTTTAAATTAACTTTCAGAAGTCTCTTGATCTAAAGAAGGGAGAGGGACATCAGGGGCAAACAGATGAAGTTAACCTTCACATACCACATTAACTTCTGCTTCCTACTTCCACCAACTTTATCTGTTTCACATGGTAAGCATCTGGACAATATTTCATTTGGAAAAGGAATCTTGTTGTTAAAATTATTTTAAAGAACTTTGTGTATTTTATATTAGCTTATGTAATTAATCATATTCTAGCATTTTGGGATTCTACGTCTTAGGAAAAACCCAGTAAACTGGATGTTCAAATCTCTTATATTCAAGTTAAGTTCACATTTCCAGGGATGAAAGTTCATACAAAGATATGAAACCACCTAAATCTACATAGAAAAATGTAGGATTAAGAAATTATTTATAACAGAACCAGATTATATGCTTGTTGCATATAACAATTTGACATTGTTCTTGAGCTTCAATAATAATTCAGCTGACTCTTGAACAACAAAAACTCCACAGGTCCACATATATGCAGGTGTCTTTTTACAGTATTTGTAATACTGCAGTTGATTGAGTTCTGGGTTGCAGAACTCGGGACACAGAAGGCAGGCTGTAAACTTATACTTGGATTTCAATTGTAGGGTGATAGTGGTTGGTGCCCTCCACAAATTATTAAAGGGTCAAATGTGTATAGCACATCTTTTAAGAAATTCTATGGTCTTTTTGCATTCTCCCAAAAAGATCAAAACAATGTAAAACTTGTTTTTTAAAGAGGAGAATTCATGTGTTATTAAGAGAGTGATTTTTGTTTAACATCAGTTGTAAAGCAAGGCAAAGGAAAATAATAATAGACATATTTAGAAGTTACATATAAGACTAGAGGAATTATAATCCTTCACAGGATTCATCCTCTTACTTTTTAAGATTTGGGGTAATGTGCCTCGCTGTTCCATAAAATAAAAAATTTTCACTGAAAGTGAAAATAAAGAAATAACTTTTGCCTTTGTTATGACCCATCATAGCATACCCTGCACATATTGAGTAGACAGATGAGGTGAGATTTCTACTTTTTCTTTTTATCACAATAAATCAACTTTAAGATTGCCTACATTCTTAGACAAAAGTTTAATAATTTTCAGTGCTGTTACCTTTAATCATTCATTGTACCTATAACAGAAAGATAGAACTTATTTCAAAAATAGTAATTTTGTCATTTGAACTGAAGAAGTTCACAATTTTAATTGATCACTATGACAGTTCTTATGGTCAGAAATAGGANCATGTCCAGAATTAACAATGCAAACTCACAATTAAACAAAACCAGAACTTACAGCACTTTCTAGAGTACTTGGAATAAACTGAATTAAACAGAACCAGAACTCAGTAGGAGGCTGCAGGCTCGCAGAACCTTGGGGAGTCCACCATGCATCCTTCCCCATCAGGTTCAGTGCTGGCAGTTGATCACCACTGCTGGACTGGCCTCACATGTCCTCCCAACCTGGATTCTCTAACCCTCCTGCAGCACTGGGACTGCTGACACTGCCCTGTTTTGTGTGATATCTCTCATTGGAGTGGGGACAAAGATGAATCTCCTCATCATGGATCAGGTGTGACCTACTAGCATAACCTGCATTTTGTGAAAGTGACAGATTCTAAGACTTGGGCAGTGGATTGTTAGAGAATCTGCATTTGACAAGGTTTCTCAGTGATCTACAACTTTAACAAATATCTCCAAAATACAGCTGCTAAATCAGTGAGCTTTTATGCTATCACACCATTTCTGAGGGTCAAGAAGCTTCACTGGATGGCTCCAGCTCAGTCTTTCCTAAGGCTGCAGGCAGATTTGGACAAGCCTGGCCTAGGGCAGGAGGGCCTACTACTCTGCCTGGCATTAGTATTTACATGACCTACAGTGATAGTTCCTTAACATACGGCCTTTTCACCACTTGGGACAACTCAACTGTCCTTACAACATGAAGCTGCGGCCCCACAGCAGGTGGTCCAAGAGAGCCAGGAAGAAGTCCCAGCACCTCCAAAGTCACATGTGTCTTTATACAGGTTGGCCCCACTCAGACAGTGAGGGGTCACTGGGGCTGTGACTGCCAATGGGCAGGATCATTGGGGCCTACATGAAGCTGAAGACAAGATCATTACAGTTGAGGAATCACTAGCTTCTCCCCAAATCCACTTCCCTGATGCATGAGGCCTGGGAAGTTTTTGTTTGTTTGTTTGTTTGTTTGTTTGTTTGTTTTACTTTATTTTACTTTATAATACTGTGTTGGTTTTGCCATATATCAACATGAATCTGCCACGGGTGTACATGAGTTCCCAATCCTGAATGCCCCTCCCACCTCCCTCCCTATATCATCTCTCTGAGTCATCCCAGTGCACCAGCCCCAAGCATCCTGTATCCTGCATCGAACCTAGACTGGCGATTCGTTTCTTACATGATATTACACATGTTTCAATGCCATTCTCCCAAATCACCTGAGATGTGTTGGTGTTGGTAGCATTGGTACTCCTTCAGGCTAGTGAGCTGCTCGCACTAGCCAGTCCTGGAAAGGCCCTGCTTGTCCAGTGCTGAAGACACTTGTTGGAGGGACAACCCACAACTCACAGACCCACCAACATGCAGGGATATTTGGACAGTGAGGTGGCCAGTGAGTACCACTGTCTCCGCAAGGATTTGAGGCAACTGCCTCTCCCACCAGCATCTCCATTCCCCCATATCCCATCAGCACTTGGTTTTGTCCAGTTTCTATTCTTCACCCATTTATTTTGGCTTGATCCCAGGTCAGGAAGATCCCCTGAAGAAGGAAATGGCAGCCCACATCAGTACTCTTGCCTGGGAAATTCCATGGACAGATGAACCTGGTGAGTTGCAGTCCATGGGGTCTTATGAGTCAGACATGACTTGGTGACTAAAAAATAGCAAATCCATTTAGTAGATGTGGAATACATCTTATAGTTTTCATGTGAATTTCCAAGTTTCCAAATGAGACTTATTGTTTATTTAAATTTCCTTTGTGTGAAATGCCTCTTTTTCCACTACAATGTTTCTTTTTTGACTGCTGATATCCTTCATATATTTTAGATGCAAATCCTTTGCAGTTATATGTGAGTGTTATAAATAAAAATAAAAGTTTTAATGCTGGGTGAAACCACCAGATAATAGGAGAGATGCAAGTGGCTGATTAACTCTCCTCCCCATGAGCCTTAAAACCCTGAATAAAGATTACTTGTCTCACTCAATAACTATACTCTTGAGGAACACATTTTCCTTTATGAAAACTTAATATTGGAATGAGATGTCACTTCTGTTGTATAGCCAATAACACTCTCTTGGAAGACATTGCTTCATTGTAGAGAAGGATTTAAAAGAGCCTCTAAATTATGAAAATGTAAAGCAAATTGTCAAACGTTGTTCTTTTTGTTCAGTCATTCAGTCATGTCTGACTCTTTGAGACCCCATGGACTGCAGCATACAGGCTTCCCTGTCCTTCACCACCCCCCAGAGCTTGCTAACTCCTAACCAGTGTGAATTTGGGTGTAGGTATAGGTATGAACAATGAATGCATGATTGTTGCTTAGCAACGTTGCCTTTCCCCTTCATGTGCAACAGGGAACTCCCTTCTTGCACTATGCTGAGGTGGTCTCATGTAGGGAGAGCAGATCAGTCTCCATGGGTACTTATTCCAGAACACCAGAAGGCAGGGCTGTGTTCTTCTGCAGCATGGACCACCTGGCACTGTGTTAAGCGTTAGGGGGAAATGTCTGAGCATGTGAGTATGGTCTTGATGTGTGGCAAAACCAATACAATATTGTAAAGTAATTACTCTCCAATTAAAATAAATAAATTTAAATTTAAAAAAAAATCAAGGGTAATAAAAAAAAAAAAGAAAGAGAAAGAGATGCATCCTCAGTGTTCAGGGAGATACTGGTGGAATGATGAGAAGAAAAGAGATTAATAAATAGAAGTATTGTGGTAACAGTGAACATATTTCCTGCCATCAGAACTTGCAAGACCAGCTGTAACGACACTTGGCAGAGACCCAAGCCTCGGTGTTAGTGGATTGGTCACACTTCCTGCTTAACTGTTTTTTTTGCTGGCTTTTGTGGAGCAAGACCAAGTTTCTTTGAACTTGGTTCAAAGTCCCTAGTGTTCCTGCCAAGTAGGTGGTCGGGAGAAGGTCTTGAGAAATAAGGGCACTTTTGTCACTGAGGGCAGGTGGATGCTAGTACGGAGGAAGAAGTTTCTTCAGGTGGGATTGATGAGAAGAAAGAACACATTAATAGAAACACTGTGGTGAAAAAGCTTGTGTGATGGAGGGTCCAGTCTAGGTCTCTGAGCTAAACTGATAATATGTGCTTATTGATGGGTATCCCTATTAAGAGGAAATAGAAAACTTCAAAGAAAGAGAAGCACATCTCAGTTTTCTGGGCCTAATATCAGCCATCCCAGCACATTTAAGGTGGCAGGCAGAGGGGACAACACCTTAAAATCTCATTCCAGATTTTATATTTAGTTCCCTCCCTTTATGGGTTAGTGGGTGTTGGGTAATACGTGTGCAGAAAGTAATAGAGAAAATGGGAGAAAATGTTTTCTGTTCTTTTCTCTATAATTTTAGGGGCCACACTGTAATGGAATTTGAGGTCATGTCACATTGTGATGTCTAGACTATATGAGAAGAAATAGGAGGCAGTAAGACACAGCTTATCCAGTGATTCCTGGGGCTGAGCATACGTTAATGGTTTGATTTCCCCTAGAGTGACTGAAAAGGTCAGGGTAGTCTCTACTTACTGACAAAGAAGACTATTTCTTTTTTTATTTTTTTTAAAGTTGTTACTCTGTTAGGAAACTCTATTGTTTCACCTTTTCTTCACAATAATATTTTACTTTGCACTGTATTTTTTCTTATGCTAATGTAGAAACTGATCTGGTATATCATGTGTGTCTTGCTACTTGTAGCATGAGAAAAGTTTTGAAAAATGTAGAATTGTGAAAAGGTACAGAATTTCTCTGGTTTGAAAGATTTATACCAAATTCAGACAAAATTAAATGATTTCCACAAATATGATAAATTCAAAGCATTGAAAGTTGAAAAACTCAAAGAGTTTACAGGATCAGAAAACTTGAGTGGAAAAACAAACACATTTAGAACATTTACTCACGTGTGGCTGGGTTCTCAAGATTGTAAAAATAAAGGTAAAACTTAGAAACCAGCAACATTTTACAATTCATATGTACTTCCTTGTTACTGAAAGGACCGTTTAAATGTGTGAAAGCACTTTTGCCAAAACAATAACCTGGTAACAAGGTCATCTTTACATAACCAGCATCCCTGACATGAATAAAATAAGTAGAATAAAGTCAATTAAATTACAAAAAGACATTGAAAAAAATTAATTTTATGTGCAATATTTGGCATGAAACAAAATACTCAAAGATAGATCAGTATGTCAAATTAGCATATTTATGTAAATGGGCATGTATAACCAATTTGCACCCAGGGAAATATTGCTCATGATGTTCACAATGAATCTTCCCTGACCCAACTCAAAATCAAGTATCCATTGGCCTTTTTGTCACTTAGCATTAGCTTTTTTTTTTTTTTTTAATCTCTCTCTCTCTTCTAGAATTTCATATAATTGGACTTTTATACTCTTTTGTGCATGGCTTCTTTCAGTCAACATGTTTTTGAGATATTTCCACAAAGTTTTGCATATCATGAATTAGTGATCACTGAAAAAAGAAAAGTGATTTTTAGAAGTACAATAAAAACAATAGATTTAGTTACAATGATAAGAATGTATTTCTTTATGTCAGAACGAGTTAATATATATTAAAATGTACATAAAAAATGGGTAAACATATATGGAATTTAGAAAGATGGTAATGATAACCCTGTATGCAAGACAGCAAAAGAGACAAAGATGTATAGAAAGGATTTTTGGACTCTGAGGGAGAGAGAGAGGGTGGGATGATTTGGAAGAATGGCATTGAAACATGTATACTATCAGGTAAGAAGCGAATCAAAAGTCTATGTTTGATACAGGATACAGGATGCTTGGGGCTGGTGCACGGAGATGATCCAGAGAGATGATATGGAGTGGGAGGTGGGAGGGGGGTTCATGTTTGGGAACTCATGTACACCCGTGACTGATTCATGTCAATGTATGGCAAAACCAATACAGTATTGTAAAGCAAAATAAAGTAAAAATAAAAATTAAAAAAAAGAAAAAAAAGAAATATTATCAAATGAAGGCAAACTTTTCTACAAGAAGGGTGTTCTTTCCACTATTACTTACGTAAATAATTAGAAACAGCCTAAAAGTTCAGCAGTCAGGGGATGGCAGCAGAGAGGACTNAAAAACCACAATGGTGTGGTCACTCACCTATAGCCAGACATCCTGGAATGTGAAGTCAAGTGGGCCTTAGGAAGCATCACTGTGAACAAAGTTAGTGGAGGCAGTGGGATTCCAGCTGAGCTATTTCAAATCCTAAAAGAGGGTGCTGTTTAAATGCTGCACTCAATATGCCAGCAAAATAGAAAATTCATCAATGGCCACAGGAGTGGAAAAAATCAGTTTTCACCCCAATCCCAAAAAAGGGCAATGCTAAAGAATGTTCAAGCTATTGGACAATTGTACTCATTTCTCATGTTAGTATAATTATACTCCAAGGCCTTCAGCTAGGCTTCAGCAGTACTTGAATTGAGAGCTTTCAGATGTGCAAGCTGGCTTCAAAAATGAAAGAGAAATCAGAAATCAAATTGTCAATATTTGTTGGATCATGGAGAAAGCAAAGGAATTCCAGAAAAAAAAAAAAAGAAAAACATGTTTTCTTCACTGACTGCACTAAAGTATTTGACTGTGTGAATCACAACAAACTGAAAAGTTCTTAAAGAGATGGAAATATCAGACCATCTTACCTGTCTCCTAAGGAAACTATGTGTGGGTTAAGAAGCAACAGTTAGAGTGTTACATGAAACAACTGATTCGTTCAAAATTTGGAAAGGCCTAGGACAAAACAGTATATTGCCACCTGTTTATTTGATTTCTATGCAGAGTACATCATGTGAAATGCCTGGCTGGATAAGCTACAAGGTATACTCAAGATTGCATAGAGAAATGTCAACAAACTCAGATATTCAGATGGTAACACTCTAATAGCAGAAAAGGAAGAGGAACTAAAGAGCCTTTTGATGAGGGTGAAAGAGGAGAGCAAAAAAGCTGGCTTAACACTCAACATTTAGAAAATGAAAACCATGCCATTTGATTCCATCACTTCTGCAAATAGATGGGGATAAAGTGGGAACAGTGATAAATTTTCTCTTCTTGGATTCCAAATCACTGTGGCTGTTGACTGCCACCATGAAATTAGAAGACACTTGTTTCTTGAAAAGAAAGCTAGACAGTGTATTTAAAAGCAAACACATCACTTGCTGACAGATATCCATATAGTCAAAGCTATGGTCTTTCCAATAGTCATGTATGGATGTGAATATGGGATGGATGTGTCTGAGTGCTGAGTGCTAAGAATTGATGCATTTGAATTCTTGGGCTGGAGAAGACTTTTGAGTGCCCCTTGGACAGCAGTGAGATCAAAGTATCAGTCTTAAAGGAAATCAACCCTGAATACTCACTAGAAGCTGAAACTCCAGTACTTAGGCCATCTGATGTGAAGAACTGATTCGTTGGAAAAGACTGATGCTGGGAAAGATTGAAGGAAAAAGGAGAAGAGGGTAACAGGATGATCTGGTTGAATAGCATCACCAACTCAATGGTCATGAACATGGATGGGCAAGCTCCAAGCGATAGTGAGGGATAGGTAGATCTGGTGTGCTGCAGTTTATGGCCTCACAAAGAGTCAGACACGACTTAGTGACTGAACAACAACAATTGCTGTCAAATAAGAAAATATTATCATAATAAATATTCTCAGGTTGCAATGACACAAACATTTTCATGTACCATTTGTAGCAATCTCTACAATTTAAAGTTGTAAATGAAAGATTCCTAAAATAGAAGTTTCCAAGTGCAGATAGTTTCATGGACAAATTCTTCCAATTATTAAATAAAGAGTTCTATGCAATCTTTCCCAGAAAAATATAAAAGGAGGTAAAACTCCCAGTTCATTTTATGAAGACAGTATTACCTGATAGCAAAATGAGACAAGTATAAACAAACAACAGTAGAGATCCTCATTCCTCATAAATATAAATGCAAAATCTTTGACAGAACCAGCAAGTGAAATTTAGCAATACATAGTACAATTATATACAATGACCAAGTGTACTCCAAGGGATGAAACGGTACATAATTATTTTTTAAAAAAATAGTAAATTCAATGCTGCCCTCAGGGATCATAGCCTTGTCATGCTTAAGAGGCTTGCATAACTCAGTGAAGCTATCAGCCATGCTGTGCAGGGCCACCCAAGACTGATGTTCTAAAAAATGTTGCCCACAGAGAAAGAAATGGCAATTCACTCCAGTTTTATTGCCTGGTAAACCCCATGGACAGTATAAAAAGGAAAATAAAAAAGAAGAAGACGAGTCCTTCCAGGGCAGTAGGTGTACAATATACTAAGTGGGAAGAGCAGAGGGCAATTATTAATAGCTGAAGAAAAAGTGAAGTGACTGGGCCAAAGTGTAAAGTACACTTAGCTGTGCATGTGATAGTGAAAGTAAAGTTCAACGCTATAAAGAACAATGTTGCACAGGAACCTGGAGTTTTAGGTTCATGAATCAAGGTAAATTGGATGTGCTCAAATAGGAGATGGTAAGGGTGAACACTGATGTCTTAGGAACCAGCGAACTAAAATGGGAGAATGGGCAAATTTAACTCAGATGAGCATTATATCAACTATTGCGGGCAAGTATTTGTTAGAAGAAATGGAGTAGCCCTCATGACCAGCAAAATAATCTGAAATGCAGATTTACGTGTAGTCTCAAAAATACAACAGAATGATCTCAGTTCATGTCCAATGCAAACCAGTCAACATCACAGTAATCCAAGTCTGTGCCCCAACCACTGATACCAAAAAAAAAAAGAAGTGATCAGCAGTTCTATGAAGATCTACAACACCTTCTAGAACTATCACACACACACACACACACACACAAAAGTCCTTTTCATCATAGAGGATTGGAATGCAAAATTAGAAAGCCAAGATATATCTGGCATAACAGGCAAGTTTGGCTTTGAATAGAAAATGAACCAGGGCAAAGACTAATAGAGTTTTGTTAAAAGGACATGCTGGTAAAAACAAACACCTTTTCTCAACACCCCAAGATGACTCTACACATGGACATTACCCAATGGTCAGTACAAATCAGACTGATTATGTTCTTTGAAGTCAAAGGTGGAGAAGAAGTTCAATACAATAAGTAAAAACAAGACCTCAAGTGGACTATGGCTCAGATAATGAGCTCCTTTTTTTGTTTGTTTGTTTGTTTGTTTGTTTGGTAAAATTCAGGCTTAACTTTAAGAAATTAGGAAAAACTAGCCAGCCGTTCAGGTATGACCTAAATCATATCCCTTATGAGAAGTGTGCCAGCTGTGATCGACCATGCATAGCATGGCCAAGAGGAGTTACCCCATGTCCGAAGTCAGGCGCAGTGGCAGAGAGGAGTACCCCACAGATAGGAGTGGTGGCAGCGCAGGCACAGAAGGGCCTAGATGAGTTACTCCACATTCAAGGTCAGGAGGGGCAGCTGTGAGGAGATACCCCTTGTCCAAAGTAAGGAGCAGAGGCTGCACTTCACTGGATCAGCCGTGAAGAGATACCCCACGTCCAAGGTAAGAGAAACCCAAGTAAGATGGTAGGTGTTGCAAGAGGCATCAGAGGGCAGACACACAAACCATAATCACAGAAAACTAGTCAATCTAATCATACAGATGATAGCCTTGTCTAACTCAATGAACCTAAGCCATGCCATGTGGGGCCACCCAAGACGGGCAGGGCATGTTGGAGAGGTCTGACAGAATGTGGTGCACTGGAGAAGGGAATGGAAAGCCATGTAAGTATTCTTGCTTTGAGAACCCCATGAACAGTATGAAAAGGCAAAATGATAGAATACTGAAATAGGAACTCCCCAGGTAAGTAGATGCCCAATGTGCTACTGAAGATCAGTGAAGAAAGAACTCCAGAAAGAGTGAAGAGATGGAGTCAAAGCAAAAACAATACCCAGTTGTGGATGTGACTGGTGATAGAAGTAAGGTCCGATGCTGTAAAGAGTAGTATTGCATAGGAACCTGGAATGTTAGGTCCATGAATCAAGGCAAATTGGAAGTGGTCAAACAAGAGGTGGCAAGAGTGAACGTTGACATTCTAGGAGTCAGCAAACTAAAATGGACTGGAATGGGTGAATTTAACTCAGAGGACCATTATATCTACTACTGTGGGCAGGGATCCCTTAAGAAATGGAGTAGCCATCAGAGTCAACAAAAGAGTCCAAAATGCAGTACTTGGATGCAGTCTCAAAATGACAGAATGACTTCTGTTCGTTTCCGAGGCAAACCATTCAATATCACAGTAGTCTAAGTCTATGCCCCAACCAGTAATGCTGAAGACGCTGAAGTTGAGCAATTGGCTTGGGGCTGTTGCAGACCCCATCCAGACCCCTATAAACATTGTCATCATGTCCCAGCCCGGGTTACCCGCCTCTGGCAGCGCTTCCACCAGCCTCCAGGCCCAGAACGGGGTCCCCTCTGCCTCAGGGTCTCCCTTCATGAACGCTGGTTGTCCTCCTATTTGGACCATAGCTTCTTGAGGACATGGATGGAGTGGACCTTACTCACCTTGTGTGCTCAGAAGATTCTTCATAAAATCTGTCTTTTCAATTAGGCAATGAATGACAAGTTGGAAGTACACTGCAAATAACTTTTTCCCCAGAGCTATCTGAGAGTTGAAGGTCAGGAACGACGGCTGTAAGGAGATACCCCTCATCCAACGTAAGGAGCAGAGGCTATGCTTTGCTGGAGCAGCCATGAAGAGATATCCCACGCCCAAGGCAAGAGAAACCCAAGTAAGATGGTAGGTGTTTCAAGAGGGCATCAGAGGGCAGACACACTGAAACCATACTCACAGAAAACTAGTCAGTCTAATCACAGTAGGACCACAGCCTTGTCTAACTCAATGCAACCAAACAATGCCTGAGGGGCAACTCAAGACGGGTGGGTCATGGTGGAGAGATCTGACAGAATGTGGTCCACTGGAGAAGGGAATGGCAAGCCACTTCAGTATTCTTGCCTTGAGAACCCCATGGACAGTATGAAAAGGCAAAATGATAGGATACCGAAAGAGGAACTCCCCAGGTCATTAGGTGCCCAATATTCTACTGGAGATCAGTGGAGAAATAATTCCAGAAAGAATGAAGGGATGGAGCCAAAGCAAAAACAATACCCAGCTGTAGATGTGACTGGGGATAGAAGCAAGATCCGATGCTGTCAAGAGCAATATTGCATAGGAACCTGGAATGTCAGGTCCATGAATCAAGGCAAATTGGAAGTGGTCAAACAAGAGATGGCAAGGGTTAACGTTGACATTCTAGGAGTCAGCAAACTAAAATGGACTGGAATGGATGAATTTAACTCAGATGACCATAATATCTACTACTGTGGGCAGGAATTCCTCAGAAGAAATGGAGTAGCCATCATGGTCAACAAAAGAGTCGAAAATGCAGTACTTGGATGCCATCTCAAAAACGACAGAATGATCTCTGTTAGTCTCCAAGGCAAACCATTCAAAATCACAGTAATCCAAGTCTATGCCCCAACCAGTAACGCTCAGGAAACTGAAGTTGAATGCTTCTATGAAGACCTACAAGACCTTTTAGAACTAACACCCAAAAAAGATGTCCTTTTCATTATAGGGGACTGGAAGGCAAAAGTAGGAAGTCAAGAAACACCTGGAGTAACAGGTAAATTTGGCTTTGGTATGCGGAATGAAGCAGGACAAAGACTAATAGTTTTGCCAAGAAAATGCACTGCTCATAGCAAACACCCTCTTCCAACAACACAAGAGAAGACTCTACACATGGACATCACCAGACGGTCAACACCGAAATCAGATTGATTATATTCTTTGCAGCCAAAGATGGAGAAGCTCTATACAGTCAACAAAAACTGTGGCTCAGATCATGAACTCCTTATTACCAAATTCAGACTCAAATGAAGAAAATAGGGAAAACCGTTAGACCATTCAGGTATGTCTTAAATCAAATCTCTTATGATTATATAGTGGAAGTGAGAAATAGATTTAAGGGCCTAGATCTGATAGATAGAGTGCCTGATGAACTATGGAATGAGGTTCGTGACATTGTAAAGGAGACAGGGATCAAGACCATCTCGATGGAAAATAAATGCAAAAAAGCAAAATGGCTG
>SJYQ01001937.1:88667-106983 GCA_006410935.1 Redunca redunca
TCAATTTAATATAGCAAGTTAAGTATATTCAGTAAAGATGAATGATTTATGAATATAATAACTAATATTGTATATTAATTTAAGCAATTTTCCCCAAAGTTAATAACTCCAACTTCTTCCACTAATTAGTTTCTCTGAGACTTTCTTTAATTGAAGGATAAAAACATCATTGGTAAAATAGAATAGGATTGGGCCCCTTTCTTTTGTTGGTTTTATTGGTTAAGATAATGCATTTCAGGATGCAGGGCAGTGACCATTAAAATGTTCAATAACACAGGAGTGACAACAACAGTGATAGTATCAACAAAGACAATTGTTACAGTGTTTTCAGGTCAACCTTGAATTTTTACTGAAAGCAAAATGATGAGTTACAATTACAAAGCAGAAGAAATGTGATTCTTTTAACTAAAAGAAATGCTGTAATGAGCAAACAATCTTAATTCCACATAATGTGCATTAGTTTTAGTACTCTTCATTGAATATGTGTTGTGAAATAGAATTGAAATGCTATTACTGCTATTTCTAACTTGACATATGTTTAGCCTTTAAAGTAGTTAAATGGACATTTCAATTGACGATAGACTGAAAAGGAGAAGGCCATGGCACCCCACTCCAGTACTCTTGCCTGGAAAATCCCATGGACGGAGGAGCCTGGAAGGCTGCAGTCCATGGGGTCGCTGAGGGTCGGACACGACTGAGAGACTTCACTTTCACTTTTCACCTTGATGCATTGGAGAAGGAAATGGCAACCCACTCCAGTGTTCTTGCCTGGAGAATCCCAGGGATGGGGCAGCCTGGTGGGCTGCTGAATCCCAGGGATGGGGTTGCACAGAGTTGGACACGACTGAAGTGACTTAGCAGTAGCATAGATTGAAAGCTCCTCAATGAAGGCCATATTCTACACTTTATCCCACAAACATCCAAAATAATATATCCAGAAACTGAAATATTGACTATTTAAACTTGACGAAAGCACTGAATAGATTTTGAATCTACTCTTACATTTGGCTTCCAATTCTATTAATACTTTTGAACATATCATAAAATATGCATCCTAATATAGTTTTATCTTTTGACGATTAAAGCAAATAAATGAAGGTTAGGAAATTATTTCTTATTGGACCATTTTAAGGAATTTTATATATCACCGCAAATATTAAGTCAGAAATTTAATGTTCTGGAACAATGTTTTTGACTATGCAAGAAACATGATGCTTTGACAAGAACCAAGATTCCCTAAGGAGATGATTTGAAATCATAGAATTAATGATTTAATTTCTTTGTCACATCATGAAATATATACCTTGTAATTTAATTTCTCAACCAAGAAACTCATATAGTCATCTTTACTCCTCCATAGAAGCATGCAGCAATAAGAGAAAGTTTTATTCACCACACAGTTCTCCTCAGAGTCTGGAAAGGATACAAACTGAGTGACAAGGATTGGATATGTAGTAGTCAATATTATCTAATCAAGATCAAGAGTCAGGATTGCCACTCAGTTGTCTCTTGTGAAATAATGTAACAAAGAAGGGCTAATTTTGAATCTGGATCTGGTTCTGTGAATTTAACCCTTATCTTGATGCTTTTGTTATAGGCATGAATAATGGCCTGCCCCTGACTTAGCCCACCTGTGAAAAACTGTGATATTCTTTAATTCTTTGTGGGACAAATGACTCAGTGCCTGGCGACCTCTGTCTGCTGCTTACTTGCTTGGCTCAGAAACTCACCTTGAGGCTGGAATCACAGATACATATTACATCTTTGTTGACGTGAGAGGAGATATTCCATTTCATACATTTCCATGAAATGACTTTAAGGAAGTGAAACGAACACATCCCCCTACCTGAGACTTGCCATTCTAGAATCTATTTGTAGGAATTAAATGGTCTTTTTACTTTGTTTCTGTGTCTCCCTCCATCTCTGATCCATAAAATAATCTAACATCCAGACCCCAACAAGATGGCAATTTTGAGGTACTAGCCTGCCATCTTCTCAGTCAACCAGTTTCTGAATGAAGTCCCTTCCTTGTTCCAACTCTTCATCTCGGATTTATTGACCTATCTTGTAGCGAGCAGAGCAAGCTTGAACTCAATAAGAATGAAGTGAAGTGAAGTCGCTCAGTCGTGTCTGACTCTTTGTGTGGACTGTATGGGATGCTCCTATCAGGCTCCTCCATCCATTGGATTTTCCAGGAAAGAGTGCTGGAGTGGATTGCCATTTCCTTCTCTAGGGGATCTTCCCGACCCAGGGATCAAACCTGGGTCTTTTGCATTGCAGGCAGATGCTTTACCGCCTGAGCCACCAGGGAAGCCCTCAGTAAGAATACATGTACTCTAAGGTTTGGCATGGGAAACAATAAATTCTATTAATATAACAGTACCTTTTTTTTCATATTTCAAAATTTCCCAAAGCATCTTTTCAGCGTATGATCCAAAACTCAAATCTGAAGCACTTAACTCATCTGCAGTGTGAATTTTCTGTGCTAAAAAGAACCAAAAATGACTTTAGCCCTCATATATTTGACACACATATTCTTTGATATTACTCATACTTTTAAAATCTGTGGTTCCACTGATATAACTGGAACTGATCATACCTTTTGATCAAGTCATTTCCTATTGCATGCATCTCATCTGATTTTTCTCTAAGCAAGATAACTCTCCTTGATATTTCATGTGGTTTTAGAAATTCCTTTTAATAGAGTCACTGATGCCAGTGGTGTTTGTTTAGAGCCTAGCAGTAGTGGTGAACAACTTGCAATTTCAATTAAAACCAGTTTTCAGGTATACATATTTTCATGCATGCCTCTTTCTTCCACCTACATTTGCAAAAATCATCTTATAGAGGTCTGGATGTCAGAGAGACAGAGGCAGGCAGTGAAGAAGTAGAGTTAAAGGGCACTTTATCTTGAAAAAATATATCCTTGCTTGTAGTCCACATAAAAGAGGGGGGTTGTTTTTTTTTTTTTTTCTGCAGTCATTCACAGATGGGCAGGGTTTACTGAGGCAGGACATTAGGTATGATTATAGCTATGGACAGTATTCTTTTAGTAATTACAATAAGTAAAACAATGAAAACCAAAGGTTAAAGTAAAAGAAAAAGACCCAGCCTGAGGTCAGATTTGCCCCTTCTCTGTCACAATACCCCACTGTCATGTTTATTCCACCATCCTGTGGGATGCGGAGCGACTATCGCTCTTAGCTATTTCCTGCTGTGAAGGAGTGATAAGGGGTGATCACGGAATGGAATTGATCAGCATTGTGCACAAGGGAATCATCCTTAGAATTTTTAGTAAATAGTACCGATGCTATGTTGTTCACTAGAACAGAATTAAACAAGTGGCCTAGAAAGCAGTGGTTTTTTTCCAACTCAAGACAGCAGAGTAGAAGGACACACACTCACCTTCTCCTGCAAGAACTCCAAAATTTGCAACTCACTGATGAACAACTATCGACAGGAGGATGTTGGATCCCACCAAAAACAAAAATAGATACCACACATTCAAGGGCAAAGGAGAAGCCCCAACATGGCAATAGGAGGGGTGAAATGACATTAAACTCCATACCTGACAGAGTTGCTCAGTAGCCTCAAATAAAACATTATGCACACCAGGACCCAGAGAGTCTATAAGAGACTGTGCCACTTGTACCTTTGAGTATATGAGTGTCTCTTGTGGTTGCACAGGTCAGTGGTGGCCTGCCATGGGCACAGGGGATCTGGCTGTAGCAGATCTGGAAAGTCAGTGTGTGGCACAAATGCTCTTTGAGGAGGTCACCATTACACCCACTGTAGAGTCATCCAGCAGACAACCCACAAACTGAAGAACAACTATATCAAAGAAGCTATTGCACTGTTGTAAAAGTTCTAGGCCCTGTGATAGATTCCCCAGCTTGGAGACCTGGCAAAGGGATTGAGAACCCCCAGGGAATTTGACTTTGAAGACCAGTGGGATTTGATTACAGAATTCCCACAGAAATGCTGAAACAGAATCTTGGAGGGCACAACTGAAACCTTGTGCACACCAGTGTCAAGAGAGTGTGTAATTTCCTTGGTTTTGTCTCACTGCAACAAATATTTGCAGCAGTGGACCAATGTTACAGCTTGGTTACAACTCAGAGTTTTATTTGGCAAACAAAAGGTAGATACATCCTTGATGCTTGAGGACAGGCTGACCACAAAGGAGAGGCCTCAATTTGTCTCAGCTTCCTCTTTTTATACATTTTGTCTACCCGCTCTCCGCCCCCCCGCCCCATGACTGCCTGAGCCTACCATTTGCAAATTGAGCTACTCAAGAAGGGGGTGTGTTTGTTCAACCTGAAGTTCTCACTCCAATCCATGCATTTTATTTTGTTCCATGTCCATGGGCTTTTCCATTTCTTTGTCTTTTAGCCACCAACATTTTGGGTTCCTTTTTCCTGTTCTAACTATCTAACATCCTCCCATCAAGAAAGGGGAAGCACAATTCTTTGAGAATAACAATGTCGAGGTCTCAGAATCCTTTACAGCAGTGTCCATCTAAAGGTGAGTGATAGATATTTTCTGGGTCAGGTGAAGTTATATGTATCCTTGTTGAACTAGGACTGCATTTTGTAGCTTGTTGATCTGGGCAGAGGAGCAATCATAAGAAGTATCAATATGGTGATAACAGGAATTAGTAGGGACATTAGCCTATTCCAAATACCCCTTCACCAAGAGAAGAATCCCCCAAAAAGAGTTTGTAACTATGCTGAGGATTCTCTTGCTCATTCTTTGAAATTTTGTAGGATCTGAATGCTTTTTTCTTGAGGACTGTAAGGCTTTCTTTAACTTGGCTGGAGGCATTTACCCAGAAGCAACATGTCTCATTCAAGATGGCTCAAGTCCATGTTTGTTCAGGAATCAGGAAATCTATCTCCTGTCTACTTTGTAGTACAACCCTTGCCAAGCTGTGTTGTCTCTTTAAATTTCTCCTGAGAAAGCTTATCCCCAGAAACAATTTGGGGGGGCGGGGTTGTTTATTAGAATGACATTGATTTGTAGTCCTGAATAGGTATGTGAGATCTCCCAGGGGCTCACCAGTGTATTGAGTGCCCTTTTCTATTTTCTTCCATGGCTTGACTCATGAGTAGTGAATGCAGGAGTCATGTCCTGGTATTTTGACTGCTGTGGGGGTAGAAAGTATTACAGGTTAGGAGCCTTTCCATGTGGGCTGGAATTGAGCCTTTTGGGACTCATCTTTTCAGATTTTAATTAGGACTTGAGTTCCTGGAGCATATAGTGGTAGCCCTTCAGAATCTTTTGGATCCTGGTTGGCACCCCATGAATGTATTTCTTGTTGGAATTGCCCAATGGCCATGGTACAAGACCAGAGGGTCTGTGTCTCTGGATCTAGGAAGAGGTCATTGATATGAGCAAAAAGTCTCCCATATAGCATCTCATAAGGGCTAAGACCGCCCTGGAGAAGGAAATGGCAAACCACTCCAGTATTCTTGCCTGGAGACTCACATGAACAGAGGAGCCTGCCAGGCTACAGTCCATGGGGTCAAAGGCAAGAGTCAAACACAACTTAGTGACTAAACCACCACCAGTAAGCACTAAGGCCAACCTGTTCCATAGGAGCAATTTGGGTGTGGAGGGAAGACAATGGTAAAGCCTCCTTCCATCTCAGAGAAGTCTCCTGGGTTATCTTTTTTATTGTTGATTTTAAGAATTTGTTGGCTCTTTCTACTTTTCCTGAAGACTGGGGGCCTCCAGGAAGAATGGAGGTAATAAATAATGGCCAAAGTTGTAGAGGCTCCTTGGTGACCTTAGAAGTAAATGATGTCCCATTGGCATGTAATGACATGGGCAAGCCAAATCTCACAATTATTTCATGGAACAGTTTATTTATTTGTTTACTATCTCCTTGGCCTTCTCAGTCTAGGTGGAAAAACCTTCAATCCATCCTGTGAATGTATCTATCATGACTAGTAGGTATTTATACCCTTTAGAAACTAGCATCTGGAAGAAGCCCATCTGCCAACCCTCTCCTGGGTAGGTCCCATGCCATTGGATGGGCTGGGCCAACTGGGGTTTTCGAGTTCCTTGCCGGTTGTTTAACTGACAAATGAGACAAGAGGAGAGCACTTGCTTTGTAGCTTTTTGGAGGCTTGTTTCTCTGAGGGACCTTTCTAGTAATCTTTGGAGGGCCTTGTCCCCATATTAGTGGTGGCATGTAAGGAGTTAATTAATTTCCACTGGAAGCTCCAAGGCAGAAAAAAAGGAGTCACTCTTTTTGGAACACCTCATATGATCTTGAAAGCCTTTACTGTTAGCTTTAAGAATCTCACCTTCAGTATATGAAGGAGTTTCTGGCAAATTAGTCTGTGGGACTAAAGTGGCAGCCCCTATTAGGCCATTTTTCTGTAATGCTGCTCTCTTAGCTGCCTGATCAGCTGCTTGGTTCCCTCATTCCACATCCGTGCTCCTTTTTGGTGTCTTTACGGTGGGAGACTGAAACCTCAGGGGGCAGATGTACTGCCTCTAAGAGCCTAAGGATTTGATCACCATACTTGATTGCAGACCCTCAGGTGGTCAACTGGCCTCTTTCTTTCCAAACAGCATCATATGCATGTAACACCAGAAAGGTATACTTGGAGTGGTCACATATAAATGATCCGTGTAAATGGCTACTCTTTTTCCTTTTTCCAGCTCTAAAGTTCAAGTGAGGGCTATGAGCTCAGCCAATTGGGCTGAAGTACCTGGTGACAAAGATTTAGCCTCTATGGTCTCAAAACTGGAGACTACTGCATATCTGGCTTTTCTTTTTCCATCTAAGACAAAACTGCTTCCCTCAGTGTACCAGATTTCCTCAGGATTGGTCAGAGGATCTTCTGACAACCCTCTCCAGATTTTGTCCAATAGTCCAAAGTTTCTAGGCAACAGAGAAAGGGGACAGAGCCCTCGGGGGTAGGCAAGAGGGTAGCTGGGTTAAAAACCTCACAAGGAGATATAACCAGGCCTGGGTTTTCCATCAGCACTACTTGATATGTGAGGATCCTTTGATCAGACACCCATAAATGGCCTCTCCCATTCAGGAGTTATTTCACTTAGTGGCTGGTAAAAATAGGTATTTTGCCCTCAAGAGAGAGCTAAAGTATCTTGTATCAGGGCTTCAATAGCTGCAAGCTTTCAAAGGCAGGGAGGCCAGACTGGACAGTTGGGTCGAGCCTTTTGAATAAGAAAGCTACAGGCTGGGGCTTAGGTCCCAATCTTTGAGTTAACACTCCCAAGGCTATTCCTTTCTTTTCGTGGACCTATACTTGGGATGCTTTTTTCTGGGCCTGGCAACCTCAAGACAGGTGCTTGACCTAAGACTTCTTTTAGTGTAGCCTCTGCCTCCTTTTGTGGAATTCCACACATCAATGGGATTAAATCAACCTGTCCCTTCAAGTTTTCATATTAGGGCTGAGTAATTAGACCATAGTTGGGTATCCAGATTCTACAATACTTGGTTGGCCCCAGCAAAGCTCACAATTGTTTTCAAGTCATGGGGGAGGATTCCTTGTACTCAGTCAGAGGACAGCCTCCTGTATCCATGCATAATCTGAACTCCCAGGTAAGTGACTTCTGTACCTTTGCCTTAGAACAGGATACTTTAATCTCCTCCCTGTCAAAAAATTTAGAACCTCAATTGCATGTTGTTGGGCATTTTTCTCATCTGGAGAGCAGATCAGTAGGTCATCTACATATTGTAATGTTTTCCCATTAGGTCCCAGGTCCAGATCTAGCATATCCTGGCTAAGAGCCTGTCCAGACAAGTGGTGGCTATCTCTGAACCTCTGAGTTATTACTGCCTCAGTCATTTGTGGTGTTTTTCTCCTGGAACCTCCCACTTGAAGGCAAAAAGATATTGAGATTCTTTAACTAGTGGTATGCCAAAGAATGCATCCTTAAGATCCAGGACTCTAAACTACTTGGCACTCAGTGAGATTACATAGGGATTTGGTACTATGGGATGTTTGGTACTATGGGAAGTGAATCACAGCTTCACTTATGATTTGGAGACTTTTAACCCCCACCACGTCCTGTTCTTTTTCTTTAAGGGGCAGAATGGGGTGTTACCTGACGAATTGGTCGGGACCAATAGCCCACAAGCAGGGATTTTATTTATTAGAGGCTGTAGTCTTTCACAAGCTTTTCTTCTGAGGGTGTATTGTTTCTGTTTTGGAAACCAAGTGGGATCTTGGAGGACAATGATAACCAGTTCAGCTTGGTGGGCTCATCCAGGATTCCCAGGAATCTCCTGGTCCCACACCTGGGGGTTAATTTTGTCCTCCCATAATTCTTGATCCCTCCCTTTTGGACAGGGTGTAATAGGTTTCTCAATAGTGAAAAGAAGCTGTGGGCTCTAGGGACTGAAAATCTTCACATCACAAGGGTGGTCCCAAGCTTAGTGAGTATATCTTTTCCCAATAAGGGAGTAGGACACTCAGGGACCACCAGAACATGGTGAGGGGGTGGTGGTGATGGAATATTTGTCCATCCCAGCAACAAAGAAGTGCTCTGATAAATCTTTTTTGTAACTGGTTTTCCTGCAGCACCCAAAATGGTACAGGCTTGAAAGGAGAAGGCTCCAGAGTAGGAGGTCAGGACAGAGTAGGTAACCCCTTTGCCAACCAAGAAATTCGCAGACCTACCTGCCGCATCCAGTTGCACCCTTGGTTCCAGCCCTGTGATGGTTATCTGTGATAGGCAAGCAGGCTGGAACAAGCCACTTTGGTCTTGTTGAACCATCATGAGGGAAGGCTTGGTGCTTGACTTTGAGGCTCTTGGGTTCTAAGGGCAGAGTGCCACCCAATGCCCCAAATGATGGAATTTGTAGCAAGCCATATTTTAGGTGACTTGTCATAGTTTTCACACTCTTTGGCCCAATGTCCCACCTGTCTACAAATTAGGCATTTGCCTCATGCCTTGTCCCTCAAGGACTCAAGGTTTGTCATAAGGGTTCCCTGGAGTGTGGCCAGCATCTGGGCATGCCTTGTCTCTCCCTCTCTCCCTTTCCTGTGCCTTGTCTTCCCTCTCCTCTGTCATAAAAGATATTGGTGGCTCTCTGGACCACCTCATCTAAAGAGGCAACAGGGTCCTGCTGCTGTAGCTGTTGTAACTTTGTCCTGATGTCTGATGCACACTGGGACAGGAATTTGTCCTTTAAAATCATCTGTCCCTTGTAAGAGTCTAAGTCCAGATTGGTAAACTTTTGGAGGGCCTTTTTTAGCTTTTGCATAAAGAAAATGGTGTTCTCACTGGGCTCCTGAATTATTGCTGTGACTGGTCATAGCACCACAACTAATAGACTTCCTTCTATTTTCATGGGTGGACTTCCTTAAGGGTGAGCCTTTCTGAAGCTTATCCTACCCAGTACTGGTGCAACCTGAGAGCCAGGAAAACCCAGGTCAAGGTGCAGCTCCCCAGGTAGGTTGAGGTTTGACAACTTCCTGAAGATCAAATTCCCAGGCAGGTAGAGGCAGGTTGACCTCCTGGGATACCAGGCTGGAGTTGGGCATCCCCAAAATCTAGTGTGACTAGTGTTGGGTAGGATTAAGGCATTGTAATTTTAACTCATTGCTGGTTTGTCCACCGTGGGTGGGAATAGATACCATGATGCAAAGCAATCTGAGTCTGTGCATTCAAACTGGGAACATGGAAAAATAGCCATAAATCTTAGCCTCTTATTGCTCAGAGATAATATAAGCCACTGATTTCCTTGCTTAGTCTTCCACAAGAACAGTTAACGGTGTCTCCAATGGTAAGCATTTCATTGTCATAAACCCAGTCTAGGTCATAACAGAAGCAATGACAAAGAAGTGGGTTATCTGATCCTGTTAGGGGTGTTAAGAGTATTTTAATAATAAGCTGGGTGAAGAGATATTGCCTACAGAGGAGGTAGGGTCTTGGTTGTAGGAGTTAGTAAGTGGCTTAAGGACAAATTGATAAAAGGCAACAGACAAGATATTCCATAAAAGTAGAGTGGGGATTTGAGCCAGGAGTATGTTTGTAATTTTAGAAGAGTGGTAAGGGTTCAGGCCCAAAAGGCCTACAGGGTTAAACCCCAAAGTGGCAAACATTGTCCCTGGAAGCCCAATTGCCCTTGAAGGTATGTCACCAACAGATGGACTTCTAGAAGGCACTGTATGCCTGTCACCCACTTTAGCGGATTCACTGAGAGATGGTGTTGTCACATATGTTGTAGGAAACATGGAAGATGAAGGTCTCTAGAGTAATTGGATATTATACAGTATTTTCTTCCCAAGGGTCAGCTATTTTATGGTTGTTCCACCAGAAGATTGTAGATTCAACATTGTGGGCCTGGACGGGGCTCATGAAAAGAGCATGAAACAGGAGGGAAGGGGGTAGGGCACAACTTTTGAAAGAATGACATAGCCCAAGGAGATAACATAAATGGATTAAAATCAAATACTTCCAAAATGGCTGACAAGTGGGCTTCGATTAAACCTTGATCCTCAATCTGAAAGCTAAATGACATACCCAGAGGCTCCATGACAGTTCCAAGGCTCTATCAAGAGACCAAGGAGTGGTTGGTTTCCCAACTGTTGGAATGATCTTCCCACTCATTACCATACGAAATGATTCAGCCCATGAAAACTAACTATACCACATTTCATGGCCGCCACAGTCACCTTCTGTGATGACCCACACTCTGGAGTATGTTTCTTTCTGAATCTGAACAAATCCACTTCTTACCTATGGCTGTATCTCTACTGAATTCTTTCAACAATGAAAAAACAAGAACCTGAGATTCATTAGGTCCTGAAACCAGGCACTGCCGGGAGCCAGCATGGGGAATCCCGCCATGGCAAAGGTCATGAAGAAGGGGGCCTGACAGGGATCAGTCCTCAGGGGTGCCCCCTGGGTTTTCTCGAGCATCTACCCCCAGAACCAAAATCTGTTTGCCTTACTATATTATGCCTTTCACCAACTCCTCTGACATTAACAGGGGGCTATCCCCCACCACCTTTTACTGGAAAAAGTTAACTTAGAGCTCCAGCTAACAATCTCCTGCATATAAAAGTAGTGTCTCAGCTCAAACCTCTCTGGTAGCTTTCTAACTTGCCTGACAGTTCTGTCCAGACCTTTGACAATGGCACATGTGATTTCTCACAGACTCCCAACCGCAAGAGGAACAGGAAGCTTAAAACATCCTAGGAATGTAGAGGCTTCCAAGGAGTCAAAATCATTAGAATAGGACTGATTAAGGGTTTCACTGTTGAGCCAATACTTGCTGCCAAGTTTTCATATCTTTTATTTGTTGATATAATTGGTATATAGATAAAACAAGTTGCAACATAGATCTTTGAGTTAAGTACCTTCTTTGTTATAACCCACTACACCTTTGTTCTACAGGTATGTAACTTTATTTAGTGCTTTAAGGGTGATGCAGATTAAAGAAAAACACTTCAGGGGAAATGAGATTAATATTCATTAAGGAAGAGAGCCATAAAGTGTTAACAGACTCTTGGCTGGAAGATAATATAAATCACCTGAGATGTTTTGTATATGGAAAGATATGCAGAAAGAAAGCCTGGTATCAATAAGGGTCAGGACTGCTGCCCCTGCATGACTCTGTATCTTCCATTATGTAAAACTTAGGGTATATAAGCACCTTTTGAAAATAAAGTTATGGGTTTTTTTGCTCAAGCTTGGCCTCCCCCATGTCGACTCTCTCTCTCTCTCTCTTTCTCCCTCTCCCTCCCTCTCTTTTTCAGGCTGATCCCTTGGAACACAGAGGCTCTCTGCATTCACTTTTCTGCCCGGGCTTCTAAGACCCACGCGAGAGGGAGCCCAAGATGGGGCACCCTCCGCTATTCAAGCAGGCACCGGTGGCCGACATGAACAGAGCAAGTCTCTTGTCTTGAGACTGTATTAGCTTTGAGTGTAAACCAAGGAGTATCAGCCTCTTTTCTCCTCTATTTTTTTTTACTACATTACTCTTCTCTAATCTCTCTTTAAACCTCTAATTAATCTCTCTTTAATCTTCAACTCTGTCCCCGCTTCGAATTCCCTGGATCTACCAGGGCTGGACCCTGGCAAGACACCATAGATTTTGGCTTGGTTTGAGTCTCTGACACGTAGTTTCATGTCCCAATCTGAGGTAAATGGTTTCAATCACAATTTTCAGAAATAGAAAGTAGATGACTTGCCCAATACTTTGTAAACAGCAGCATAGATGGAGAGAGGAGCTGAAGGATGGGAGGAAAAAACAGTGGGAAGAGCATGACAAGGAATCTCTTTAATAATCTGCCAGAAAGCTGATAAATGAATGACTTGTGCTGATGGGTTTCATTGCCCTGATCCTTGGCACAAAGGGGATTAAGAATAGAAGAACCATCACCTGCTTGAGCAACAGTGACTAGGGCACAGCAGACAGAGTAGCCTTTGGGACACACTGTGGAGTAGCCCCTGTCAGAGTATTTCAATTGTAATCACTGCCACTTCCTGTTCACAGTGGGTTTGAGGAGACAAGAAATGAAAGATCATTAAGGAATCAAGATTTTGTTAGTCATATATATTTCCAATCATAGGGGTGAGGTCTTCCTACCTTAACCAGAGGTCTTCTGGAATCTGAGACTGAACTACATGAACTTTCTGCCAGATTAGTTTTTGGGTTAAAAATTTACTGAGCATGGCACACTCATCAGAACAGGACCTTGATACCCCCACAACCAGTCGCTACCGTCAGGAAACTTCCCCAAGCCTCTTACCCTTATGCAGAGGGTAGAGAGAATGAAAATCACAGTTACAGAAAACTAAGCAAACGTATCACATGGATCATCTATAAGTTAATGAAACTATGAGCCATGCTATGTAGGGCCACCCAAGAAGTAAGAAGAGGTGGCAAGAATACATAGAAGAACTATACAAAGAAGGTCTTCATGATCCAGATAACCACGATGGTGTGATCAATCACCTAGAGCCAGACATCCTGGAATGCGAAGTCAAGTGGGACTTAGGAAGAATCATTCTGAACAAAGCTAGTGGAGGTGATGGACTTCCAGTTGAGCTATTTCAAACACAAAGATGATGCTGTGAAACTGCTGCACTCAATATGCCAGCACATATGGAAAACTCAGCACTGGTCACAGGCTTGAACAACGTCAGTTTTTATTCCCATTCAAAACAAAGCAATGCCAAAGAATGTTCAAACTACCACAAAATTGTGGGCATCTTACAAACTGGCAAAGTAATGCTCAAAATTCTCCCAACCTATGCTTCAGCAGTACATGAAGTGAGAAATTCCAGAAGTTCAAGCTGAATTTAGAAAAGACAGGGGAATCAGAGATCAATTTCCATTGGATCATAGAAAAAAACAAGAGAATTCCAGAAAAAAAAAAAAATCCGCTTTGTTGACTATATCAAAGACATTAACTGTGTGGATCAAAATAAACTGCAGAAAATTCTTAAAGGGATGGGAATACTGGGCCACCTTACCTGCCTGTTGAAAAATCTGAATGCAGGTCCAGAAGCAACATTTAGAAACAAACATGAAACAATGGACTGATTCTAAATTGAGAAAGATGTAGCCAAAGTCTTATACTTTCACTTTGCTTATTTAAGTTATATTCTGCTGCTGCTGCTGCATTGTACATCAAACAAAATGCTGGGCTGAATGAAGCACAAGCTGAAGTCAAGATTACCAGGAAATATCATTAACCTCAGAGATGCAGATGACACCACCCTTATGGTGAAAAGTGAAAAGGAACTAAAGAGACTCTTGATGAAAGTGAAAAAGGAGAGGGAAAAAGCTGGCATAAAACTCAACTCTCAAAATATAAAGATCATAGCATCTGGTCCTATCACTTCATGGCAAATACATGTCATAGCAATGGAAAGAGTGAGAGACATTTTTGTTGTTGATGGGCTCCAAAATCACTGCAAATGGTGACTGCAGCCATGAAATTTAAAGATGCTAGCTCCTTGGAAGTAAAGCCATGACAAAATGAAACAGCATATTAAAAAACAGACACATTACTTTGCCGGCAATGGTCTGTCAAGTCAAAGCCAGAGGTTTTCCAGTAATCATGTATACGTTTGAGAGTTTGACCCTAAAGAAAGCCGAGCACCAAAGAACTTATGCTTTTGAACTGTGGTATTCCAAAACATTCTTGAGAGTCCCATGGAATGAAAGAAGATCCAACCACTCACTCATAAAAGAAATCAGTTTTGAATATTCATTGGAAGAACTGATGCTGAAGCTGAAGCTCCAAACGTTTACTTCAGTTCAGTTCAGTTGCTCAGTCGTGTCCGACTCTTTGCCACCCATTGAATCAGAGCACGCCAGGCCTCCCTGTCCATCACCAACTCCCGGAGTTCACACAGACTCACATCCATTGAGTCAGTGATGCCATCCAGCCATCTCATCCTCTGTCGTCCTCTTCTCTTCATGTCCCCAATCCCTCCCAGCATCAGAGTCTTTTCCAAAGAGTCAACTCTTCGCATGAGGTGGACAAAGTACTAGAGTTTCAGCTTCAGCATCATTCCTTCCAAAGAAATCCCAGGGCTGATCTCTTTCAGAATGTACTGGTTGGATCTCTTTGCAGTCCAAGGGATTCTCAAGAGTCTTCTCCAAAACCACAGTTCAAAAGCATCAGTTGTTCGGCACTCAGCTTTCTTCACAGTCCAACTCTCACATCCGTACATGACAGGAAAAACCATAGCCTTAGTAATGTCTCTGCTTTTGAATATGCTATCTAGGTTGGTCATAACTTTTCTTCCAAGACATAAGCATCTTTTAATTTCATGGCTGCAGTCACCATTTGCAGTGATTTTGAAGCCCACAAGAATAAACTCTGACACTGTTTCCACTGTTTCCCCATCTATTTCCCATTAAGTGATGGGACCAGATGCCATGATCTTCGTTTTCTGAATGTTGAGCTTTAAGTCAATTTTCACTCTCCACTTTCACTTTCATCAAGAGGCTTTTTAGTTCCTCTTCACTTTCTGCCATAAGGGTTGTGCCATCTGCATATCTGAGGATATTGATATTTCTCCCGGCAATCTTGATTCCAGCTTGTGTTTCTGCCAGTCCAGCATTTCTCATGATGTATGCTGCATAGAAGTTAAATAAACATGGAGACAATATACAGCATTGAAGTACTCCTTTTCCTATTTGAAACCAGTCTGTTGTTCCATTTCCAGTTCTAACTTTTGCTTCCTGACCTGCATAGAGATTTCTCAAGAGGCAGGTTAGGTAGTCTGGTATTCCCATCTCTTTCAGAATTTTCCACAGTTTGTTGTGATCCACACAGCCAAATGCTTTGGCCTAGTCAATAAAGCAGAAATAGATGTTTTTCTGGAACTCTCTTGCTTTTTCCATGATCCAGCGGATGTTGGCAATTTGATCTCTGGTTCCTCTACCTTTACTAAAACCAGCTTGAACATCAGGGAGTTCACGGTACAAGTATTGCTCAAGTCTGGCTTGTAGAATTTTGAGCATTACTTTACTAGCATGTGAGATGAATGCAATTGTGTGGTAGTTTGAACATTTTTTGCATTGCCTTTCTTTGGAATTGGAATGAAAACTGACCTTTTCCAGTTCTGTGGCCACTGCTGAGTTTTCCAAATTTGCTGGCGTATTGAGTGCAGCACTTTCACACCATCATCTTTCAGGATTTGAAATAGCTCAACTGGAATTCTATAACCTCCAACAGCTTTGTTCATAGTGATGCTTTCTAAGGCCCACTTGACTTCATATTTCAGGATGTCTGGCTCTAGATGAGTGATCACACCATTGTGATTATCTGGGTCGTGAAGATCTTTTTTGTACAGTTCTTCTGTGTATTCTTCTTAATATCTTCTACTTCTGTTTGGTCCATACCATTTCTGTCCTTTATCGAGCCCATCTTTGCATGAAATATTCCCTTGGTATCTCTAATTTTTTTGAAGAGATCTCTAGTCTTTCCCATTCTGTTGTTTTCCTCTATTTCTTTGCATTGATGGCTGAAGAAGGCTTTCTTACCTCTTCTTGCTATTCTTTGGAACTCTACATTCAGATGCTTATAGCTTTCCTTTTCTCCTTTGCTTTTTGTCTCTCTTCTTTTCACAGCTATTTATAACAGTATCCTTGCCTTGAGAACCCCATGAATAGTATGAAATGGCAAAATGATAGGATACTAAAAGAGAAACTCCCAGGTCAGTAGGTGTCCAACACACTACTGGAGATCAGTGGAGAAATAACTCCAGAATGAATTAAGAATAGAGCCAAAGCAAAAAAAAATACTCAGCTGTGGACATGACTGTTGGTAGAAGTAAGGTCCAATGATATAAAGAGCAATATTGTGCACGAACCTGGTATGTCAGTTCCATGAATCAAAACAAATCTGAAGTGGTCAAAACAAAAGATGGCAAGAGTGAACATCGACATTCTAGGAATCAATGAACTAAAATGGACTGGAATGGGTGAATTTAACTCAGATGGACATTATATCTACTATGCGGGCAGGAATCTCTCAGAAGAAATGGAGTAGCCATCATGGTCAACAAAAGAGTCCGAAATGCAGTACTTGGATGCCATCTCAAAAACGACAGAATGATCTCTGTTTGTTTCCATGGCAAACCATTCAATATCACAGTAATCCAAGTCTATGCCCCAACCAGTAATGCTGAAGAAGCTGAAGTTGAACGGTTCTGTGAAAACCTACAAGACTTTTTAGAATTAACACCACAAAAAAGATGTCCTTTTCATTATAGGGGACCGGAATGCAAAAGTAGGAAGTCAAGAAACACTTGGAGTAACAGGCAAATTTGGCCTTGGAATGTGGAATGAAGCAGAACAAAGACTAATAGAGTTTTGCCAGGAAAATGCACTGGAACATCCTTTTCCAACAACACAAGAGAAGACTACACATGGACATCACCAGATGGTGAACACTGAAATCAGATTGATTATATTCTTTGCAGCCAAAGATGGAGAAGCTCTATACAGTTAACAAAAACAAGACCAGGAGTATACTGTGGCTCAGATAATGAACTCCTTATTTCCAAATTCAGACTTAAATTGAAGAAAGTAGGGAAAACCGCTAGGCCATCCAGGTATGACCTAAATCAAATTCTTTATGATTATACAGTGGAAGTGAGAAATAGGTTTAAGGGCCTAGATCTGATAGATAGAGTGCCTGATGAACTATGGAATGAGGTTCATGACATTGTACAGGAGTCAGGGATCAAGACCATCCTCATGGAAAAGAAATGGAAAACAGCAAAATGGCTGTCTGGGGAGGCCTTACAAATAGGTGTGAAAAGAAGACAGGTGAAAAGCAAAGGAGAAACTTTACTTACTTGATGCTGAAAACTGACTCACTGGAAAAGACCTGGGAATGTCTGAAGGTAGGAAGAGAAGTGGATGACAGAGGATGAGACGGTTCGATGTCATCACAGACTTGATGGACATGAGTTCCAGCAAGCTCTGGGCGTTGGCATTGGACAGGGAAGTCTGGCCTGCTGCAGTCTATGGGATCACAAAGTGTCAGTTCAGTCGCTCAGTTGTGTCCGACTTTCCAACTCCATGAATCGCAGCACGCCAAGCCTCCCTGTCCATCACCAACTCCCAGAATTCACTCAGACTCAGGCCCGATGAGTCAGTGATGCCATCTACCCATCTCATCCTCTGTCGTCCCCTTCTCCTTCTGCCCTCAATCCCTCCCAGCATCAGAGTCTTTTCCAATGGGTCAACTCTTTGCATGAGGTGGCCAAAATACTGGAGTTTCAGCTTAGTGCCATTCCTTCCAAAGAAATCCCAGGGCTGATCTCGTTCAGAATGGACTGGTTGGATCTCCTTGCAGTCCAAGGGACTCTCAAGAGTCTTCTCCAACACCACAGTTCCAAAGCGTCAATTCTTCAGCGCTCAGCCTTCTTCACAGTCCAACTCTCACATCCATACATGACTACTGGAAAAACCATAGCCTTAACTAGACCGACTTTAGTCAGCAAAGTAATGTCTCTGCTTTTGAATATACTATCTGGACTGTTCATAACTTTTCTTCGAAGGAGTAAGCGTCTTTTAATTTCATGGCTGCAATCACCATCTGCAGTGATTTTGGAGCCCCCAAAAATAAAGTCTGACTGTCTCCACTGTTTCCTCATCTGTTTCCCATGAAGTGATGGGGCCCGATGCCATGATCTTCGTTTTCTGAATGTGTTGAGCTTTAAGCCAACTTTTTCACTCTCCTCTTTCACTTTCACTAAGAGGCTTTTTAGTTCCTCTCCACTTTCTGCCGTAAGGGTGGTGTCATCTGCATATCTGAGGTTATTAATATTTCTCCCGGCAATCTTGATTCCA
>SJYQ01001937.1:117581-136829 GCA_006410935.1 Redunca redunca
CTCCCCGGTCCCTGGGATTCTCCAGGCAAGAATACTGGAGTGGGTTGCCATTTCCTTCTCCAATGCATGAAAGTGAAAAGTGAAAGTGAAGTCGCTCAGTCGTGTCCGACTCAGCGACCCCATGGGCTGCAGTCTACCAGGCTCCTCCATCCATGGGATTTTCCAGGCAAGAGTATTACAATATTCATTAAAGGACTAAACATGCAGATGTAAAATATGATATCAAAAACACAAAATTCAGAGTACAGAAGCAAAAATGTATATATTTTAAAATATGATTGAACCTAAAATCAATTAGATGTAATTATAGATCCACATATATAAGTCTCATGGCAACTACAAATTTAAAACCTACAATAAATACAAAAAATAAGCACAAATATATATACAAATACAAACAGATATAACACTAAAGAAAATTAAAGAACCGAGAACTACAAAAACATTAGAAAATGAGTAACAAAATGACGAAATGACAGCAAGTACTTACTTATCAATATTCATGCTTAGTTCAATAAATTAAATGCTCTAGTAAATGAACATAAGGTAGCTGACTGGGTAAACCATATGAATCATCTCTATACTGCTTATAAGGGAATAACTCCCTAGATAAAGATACACATAGACTGAAAATAAACGAAGGTATAAAAGAAGTCCGTGAAAATGATTAAAAAAAAAAAATGTGGGTAGAAATACTCACAGCAGACAAAGTAAACTTTTAAAAAATAATTATAACAAAAGATAAAGAAGGAGATTACATGAAGATGAAGAGATCAATGTAAAGAAAAGATACAATGCTTCTTGGCATGTATACAACTAATATGGGAGAGCTTAACTATATAAAGTAAATATCAGCAGACATAGAGGGAAAAACTGATATAAGTCTACCACAAGAAAAAAGAAAAATCTCATATAAACCACCCAATCTATGCCTTAATGGAGTAATAAAAAGGAGAAAAAGCATGAAGTCAGCAGAAGGAAGGAAAGAATAAAGCTCACAGAAAAAATAAATAAAATAGAGACTAAAATATTGTTTTTTAAAAAGATCAACAAAATTTACATCAAGAAATAAAGAAAGAGGACCCAAATAAACAATATGGAAAATTAGAGAGACATGACATGACAACATATATCAGAAAACCATAATAATCACAAGAGAATACTAAGAACAGTTATACACCAACAAATATGACAGCCTAGAAGAAATGTACAAGTTTCTGGAAACATCTTGCAAGACTGAATCAGGAAGGAATATATCCTCTGAATAGATGAATTGTTAGTAGCAAAACTGATTTTGCAATAAAAAAAAAAAGTCTAAGAAAACAAAATTCAAGAATCTGATAGTTCCTCTGGGAAATTGTACTAAACATATAAGAAGACTAACACCTATATTCTCAAACTATTAAAAAAAGAAAAGAAGAGGATTGGACACACCCTAATTAATTGTATGAGGTTATTCCCATGAAACCAAAATCAATCAAAGAAACTATTAAAAAAAAATTAAAAGGCAAGCCAATCTCTTGGATAAACATAGATGCAAAAATGCTCAAAAATATTAGCTAAATTCAACAATATATAAAATTTTTCATACACTATGAGTAAATGGGATTTATTCCAGTAATGTAAGGATGATTCAGTATCTGCAAAGCAATCACTGTGATATTCCACATTAAAAAAAGGAAGAATAAAAGTCAAATGACTATCTCAATATTCACAGTAAAAGCATTTGACAAGTCAGCTTCCATTTTTGAAAAACATTCATCAAGTTTGGTATGTAGAGAACATACTTCAACATTTTAGAGGCCATTTACTACAAACCCACTGCTAACATCATATTCAGTCATGGTGAAAAGCTAAAAGCACTTCCTCTAATATCAAGAACAATGTAAGAATTCTTACCCTCACCACTTTTACTTACCATAGTATTGGAAGTCTTATCCCCACAGCAATAAGAAAATAAAAATAAAAAGCATCTTGATTGGAAGAGAAGACGTTAAATAACCATTATTTGTAGATGACATAATCAGTTCAGTTCAGTTCAGATGCTCAGTCGTATCCGACTCTTAACGACCCCATGTACTGCAGCATGCCAGGCCTCTTTGTCTATCACCAACTCCTGGAGTTTACTCAAACTCATGTCCATTGAGTCGGTGATGCCATCCAGTCATCTCATCCTCTGTCGTCCCCTTTTCCTCTTGCCCTCAATCTTTCCCAGCATCAGGGTCTTTTCAAATGAGTCAGTTCTTCTCATCAGGTAGCCAAAGTATTGGAGTTTCAGCTTCAACATCAATCCTTCCAATGAATATTCAGGATTGATTTCCTTTAGAATCGACTGGTTTGATCTCCTTGGAGCCAAGAGACTCTCAAGAGCCTTCTCCAACACCAAAGTTCAAAAGCATCAATTCTTCTGCACTCAGCTTTTTTTGTAGTCCAACTCTCACATCCATAAATAACTACTGGAAAACACCATAGATTTGACTAGATGAACTTTGTTAGCAAAGTAATGTCTCTGCTTTTTAATATGCTGTCTAGGTTGGTCATAACTTTTCTTCCAAGGAGTAAATGTCAAGTTTATGGCTTCAGTCACCATCTGCAGTGATTTTGAAGCCCGCCCCCCCCCCCAAACAAAATCACTCACTGTGTCCACTGTTTCCCCATCTATTTGCCATGAAGTGACTGGACCAAATGCCATGATCTTAGTTTTCTGAATGTTGAGTTTTAAGCCAAATTTTTCACTCTCCTCTTTCACTTTCATCAAGAGGCTCTTCTTCACTTTCTGCCATAAGGATGGTGTCATCTGCATATCTAAGGTTTTTGATATTTCTCTCAGTAACCTTGATTCCAGCTTGTGCTTCATCCAGCCCAGGGTTTCTCATGATGTACTCTGCATATAAGTTAAATAGGCAGGTTGACAATATACAGCCTTGACATGCTCCTTTTCCTACTTGCAGTCAGTCTGTTGTTATTTGTAAATTACATAATACTATATATAGATTATTGTGGGCTTCCCTGGTTGCTCAGATGATAAAGAATCTGCCTATGATGCAGGAGACTCACGTTAGATCCCTGGGTTTGGAAGATTCCCCTGGAGAAGGAAAGAGCAATCCACTCTAGAGTTCTTGCCTGGAGAATTCCATGTACAGAGGAACCTGGTGGGCTACAGTCCATAAGGTCAAAAGATTTGGACACAACTGAGAGACAAACATTTTCACTTTCACTTTCAAATCTCCATCACACACACACACACAATAGAACTGATTATTTAATAAAGTTACAGGATACAAGATTAATACATAGAAATCTGCTGCTTTTCTATACACTAATAATAAACTATGGCAGAGAAAAAAACAAACATCTATTCCCTTATAAAATCACATCAAAAATAATAAAATATCTAAGTGAAAGGCCTATATTCCAAAAACATTAAAACAATGGTGAAGAAAATTTAAAATGCAACAAATGAAAAGATGTTCCATATTAATGGGAAGTAGGGATAGGTTAAAAAATTACATATTGCCCAAACAATCTACAGATTTATTAAAATTTCTGCTAAAATTGCAGAACTTTTTTTTTTTCCAAAAAACCAGAAAAATAGTCCCAAAATTTATGTGGAACCACAGAACAGCCTTAATTGGCAACATAAACTAGACCAAAAAAAGCACAAATCTGGTGGTATCACATTCCTTGTTTAAAGATACAGTAATCAAAACAGTTTTGTGCTATCACAAAAGCAGTTACATCAAGGAAATGGAATAAAAATCGCATATATAAATCCACACACTTACGAGTAATTCTAGTCTAAAATAAGCCTCTTGATGAAAGTGAAAGAGGAGAGTGAAAAAGTTGGCTTAAAGCTCAACATTCAGAAAATGAAGATCATGGCATCTGGTTCCATCACTTCATGGGAAATAGATGGGGAAACAGTGGAAACAGTGTCAGATTTGATTTTTCTGGGCTCCAAAATCACTGAAGATGGTGATTGCAGCCATGAAACTAAAAGATGTTTACTCCTTGGAAGGGAAGTTATGACCAACCCAGACAGCATATTGAAAAGCAGAGACATTACTTTGCCAACAGAGGTCTGTCTAGTCAAGGCTATAGTTTTTCCAGTGGTCATGTATGGATGTGAGAGTTGGACTGTGAAGAAAGCTGAGTGCTGAAGAATTGATGCTTTTGAACTGTGGTGCTGGAAAAGACTCTTGTCAGTCCCTTGGACTGCAAGGAGGTCCAATCAGTCCATCCTAAAGGAGACCAGTCCTGGATGTTCATTGGAAGAACTGGTGCTGAGGCTGAAACTCCAATACCTTGGCCACCTGATACAAAGAGTTGACTCATTGGAAAAGACCCTGATGCTGGGAGGAATTGGGGGCAGAAGGAGAAGGGGATAATAGAGGATGAGATGGCTGGATGGCATCACCGACTTGATGCACATGAGTTTGGGTGAACTCTGGGAGTTGGTGATGGACAGGCAGGCCTGGCATGCTGTGACTCATGGGACTGCAAAAAGTTAAACACGACTGAATGACTGAACTGAACTGAACCAAATCTAAAATAAAGGGGGGAAGAATACACAATGAAGAAAAGAGAGTCTCTTCAATGAAAGGTACTGGAAAAACTGGGCATACAAGCATAAAAGTTATACTAAAACATTTCCCCCCACCATATAAAAAATAAACTCAAAATGGATTAATTATCTAAATGTGAAACTTGAAATCATTAAACTCCAAGAAGAAAACACAAGCAGGACATTCTTTGATGTAATTTTTAACAATTTTTGCATCTCTCTCCTAACACAAGTGCAAATAGGATAGGAAAAAAAAAAGGCAATCTAATTAAACTTAAAAGCTACTGTACAACAAATACTATCAGCAAACAAACAAACAAATAAACAAACAAAAAACTCCATCATATGGAAGAAAGTATTTTCAATTGATATGACCAATAAGGAGTAATATTTTAAATATGTGAAAAACTGATACAACTGAATATCAAAAAAATCAAAGAAACCAATTAAAGAAAGTCAAACAGCTTTAACAAATTTTCTCCCAAGGAAGGCACACAGATATTCAGCAGGCACATAAAAGATGCTCAGTATCACTGATCACTAGAGAAATGCACACCAAAATAAAATTCAGATATCACTTAACTGTCTGAATAAATATCACCAAAAAGAACACAAATAACAAATGTTGGAGAGAATGTGGAGAAAATAAATCTCACGTACAATATTACTGAAAATGTAAATTTGTATAGACACTACAGAATGAATATTCCTCAGAAAAACTGAAAATCGAACTACCATTTGATACAGCAATTCTATTCCTGGGTAGATATCCAAAGAAAACAGAACCACTCATTCAAAAAGATACACTCACTGCATTGTTCATAGCAGCATTATTTATAATAGCCAAGATATGTGAGGAAACTAAGTATCCACTAACAAATGAATTGATAAACAAGAACAGTAAAATGCTACTCAACCATACAAATAATGGAAATTTTGCAATTTGCAACAACATGTATGGCTCTGGAGGGTATTATGCTAAGTGAAATAAGTCAGATAAAGACAAATGCTATATGTTATCACTTATATGTGGAATTTTTAGAAAGAAAGAAGAATAAATATAAGAAAACAGGAAAAAAAAACTCACAGATATAGGGAACAAGTTAGTGGTTATGAGCTGGAAGACAAAATGGACAAGTTAGAGGTATGGAATTAAGAGGTACACAAGACTATGTATAAAATAAATCTGCTACAAGTATATATCAGTCAGCACAGGGAAAACAGACCATCTTCTATGATAACTTTTATTGGAACATATCTGTGTATCACTATGGAAATATTTTAAGTCAACTACAAGTCCACTAAAAAAATATTAAAAGAAAAAAAAGAAGAAGAAGAAGAAGAAGAAGCTGTTGATCACCTAGAACTAAGTTTATAAACTTACTGTAGAAGGGAAAACAATGTCTTGTCAGAGTCTTAGTGTCTGAAAAGCAAAAAGTTAAGAATATTTAAATAATTTGTCGTCTGGATTCAGATGGCTTATGATATCTTTAGAGTGGAAAGTAGGTGAGATTGGAAAGACTCTCTGGCAAATGAGTTTACGATGGGCAGATACACTGAAAGAGAAAACTGAGGAGCCTATGGATTACCCAGTTGAGCAACTGCCACTCAGATACAAGCATTCTTTGTCAGGACAATTAAACTACTATCCAGTAAGGCTTAAAAAACTAAACTTGAATAGTTCTATGAAGACCTACAATGCCTTTTAGAAATAAATCCCCAAAAGATATCCTTTTCATTATAGGGGACTAGAATGCAAAAGTAGGAAGTCAAGAAACACCTGGAATAATGGGCAAATTTGGCCTTGGAATATGGAATGAAGTAGGGCAAAGGCCAATAGAATTTTGCCAAGAGAACACACTGCTCATAGCAAACACCCTCTTCCAACAACACAAGAGAAGACTCTACACATGGACATCACCAGATGGTCAACACCGAAATCAGAATGATTATATTTTTTGCAGCCAAAGATGGAGAAGCTTTATACAGTCAGTAAAAACAAGACTGGGAGCTGACTGTGGCTCACATCATGACCCCCTTATTGCTAAATTCAGGCTTAAATTGAAGAAAGTAGGGAAAACCACTAGACCATTCAGGTATGACCTAAATCAAATCCCTTATGATTATACAGTGGAAGTGACAAATAGATTTAAGGGACTAGATCTGATAGACAGAGTGCCTGATGAACTATGGATGGAAGTTCGTGACATTGTACAGGAGACAGGGATCAAGACCATCTCCATAGAAAAGAAATGCAAAAAAGCAAAATGGATATCTGAGGAGGCCTTAAAAATAGCTGTGATAAGAATAGAAGTGAAAAGCAAAGGAGAAAAGGAAAGATATAAGCATCTGAGTACAGAGTTCCAAAGAAAAGCAAGAAGAGATAAGAAAGTCTTCCTCAGCCATCAATCCAAAGAAATAGAGGAAAAGAANGCCTTTTGATGAAAGTGAAAGAGGAGAGTGAAAAAGTTGGCTTAAAGCTCAACATTCAGAAAATGAAGATCATGGCATCTGGTCCCATAACTTCATGGGAAATTGATGGGGAGACAGTGGAAACAGTGTCAGATTTTATTTTGGGAGGCTCCAAAATCATTGCCAATGGTGATTGTAGCCATGAAATTAAAAGAAGCTAACACCTTGGAAGGAAAGTTATGACCAACCTAGATAGCATATTCAAAAGCAGAGACATTACTTTGCCAACAAAGTTCCGTCTAGTCAAGGCTATGGTTTTTCCACTGGTCATGTATGGATGTGAGAGTTGGACTGTGAAGAAATTTGAGTGCCAAAGGATTGATGCTTTTGAATTGTGGTGTTGGACAAGACTCTTGAGAGTCCCTTGGACTGCAAGGAGATCCAACCAGTCCATCCTAAGGGAGATCAGCCCTGGGTGTTCTTTGGAAGGAATGATGCTAAAGCTGAAACTCCAGTACTTTGTCCACCTCATGCAAATTGTTGACTCATCGGAAAAGACTCTGATGCTCGGAGGGATTGAGGGCAGGAGGAGAAGGGGACGACATAGGATGAGATGGCTGGATTGTATCACTGACTTGATGGTTGTGAGTTTGAATGAACCCCGGGAGATGGTGATGGACAGGGAGGCCTGGCGTGCTGTGATTCACAGGGTCGCAAAGAGTCAGACATGACTGAGCCAATGAACTGAACATAATGTCCAAAACAAGTAGTACAGTTATTTTTTGTGCTGCAGCCCATGCAGTCACAAAGAATCGGACACAACTTGGCGACTGAACAACCAACACCACTACAGTAAATAATCCTATTTACATGGGCAAGAATTTTACGAAACTGTTGTACTGTTGACATAGCTGTTCTCAGCTCCCATTGTAGGTAATGTTGAGACAGGTAATTTCAGTTTTTTAGGACATTAGTTTCAAGTAGGGATAAAGCACTTCCCTCCAAATGATGCCAAAGTTTGTTTTAGTACAAATTTTTAAGTAGTATAAATAAAGTAGTGTTTCTAGCAGAGGATTCTAGTAGAAACCAAGAGATTGTGTAGTGTTTGTAAATTATTTCTCCATTGTATTCCACTGTTCAGGAGTATATTTCTTGTTGATTCATGTTTCCATTTGGAAGAGCCTACATGGGGTAACTCTCCTGACTGATGACTGCTCGTCACTTATTCATACATGCAGAAGAGGAGAGATAACTATATTTAATTTTCTTTTTTCCCCTTTATTTTACTTTACAATACTTTATTGGTTTTGCCATACATCAACATGAATCTGCCACGTGTGTACATGGCTTCCCAGTCCTGAAACGCCACTCACTTCCCTCCCCAGACCATCTCTCTGGGTCATCATAGTGCACCACACCCAAGCATCCTGCATCCTGCATCAAATGTAGACTGATGATTCATTTCTTATATGATATTATACATGTTTCAATGCCATTCTCCCAAATCATCCCACCCTCTCCCTCTCCCACAGAGTCCAAAAGTCTGTTCTACACATCTGTGTCTCTTCTGCTGTCTCGCATACAGGGTTATCACTACCATCTTTCTAAATTCCTTATATATGTGTTAGTATACTGTATTGGTGCTTTTCTTTCTGGCTTACTTCACTCTGTATAATCGGCTCCAGTTTCATCCACCTCATTAGAACTGATTCAAGTGTATTATTTTTAATAGCTGAGTAATACTCCATTGTGTATATGTACCACAGCTTTCTTATCTATTCACCTGCTGCTGGATATCTAGGTTGCTTCCATGTCCTGGCTATTATAAACAGTGCTGCGATGAACATTGGGGATACACGTGTCTCTTTCAATTCTGGTTTCCTCAGTGTATATGCCCAGAAGTGGGATTGCTGGGTCATATGGCAGTTCTATTTCCAGTTTTTTTAAGGAATCTCCACACTGCTCTCCATAGTGCCTGTACTAGTTTGCTTTTCCACCAACAGTGTAAGAGGGTTCCCTTTTCTCATTACCCTCTCCAGCATTTATTGCTTGTAGACTTTTGGATCGCAGCCATTCTGACTGGTGTGAAGTGGTACCTCATTGTGGTCTTGATTTGCATTTCTCTGATAATGAGTGATGTTGCGCATCTTTTCATGTGTTTGTTAGTCATCTATATGACTTCTTTGGAGAAACGTTTAAATAAACTCAAAATGGATTAAAGATCTAAACATAAGACCAGAAACTATAAAACTCCTAGAGGAGAACATAGGCAAAATACTCTCTGACATAAATCACAGCAGGATCCTCTAAGACCCACCTCCCAGAATACTGGAAATAAAAGCAAAAATAAATAAATGGGGCCTAATTNAAATACTCTCTGACATAAATCACAGTAGGATCCTCTATGACCCACCTCCCAGAATACTGGAAATAAAAGCAAAAATAAATAAATGGGACCTAATTAAAATTAAAAGCTTCTGCACAACAAAAGAAACTATAAGGAAGGTGAAAAGACAGCCTTCAGAATGGGAGAAAACAATAGCAAATGAAGCAACTGACAAACAAATAATCTCAAAAATGTACAAGCAACTCATGCAGCTCAATTGCAGAAAAATAAACGACCCAATCAAAAAATGGGCCAAATAACTAATTTTATTTTTAATGTAATTTTATTTATTTTAATTGGAGGTTACTTTACAATATTGTATTGGTTTTGCCATACATCAATAGGAATCTGCCACAGGTGTACATGTGTTCCCCATCCTGAACTACCCTCCCTCCTCCCTCCCCATACCATCCCTCTGGGTCATCCCAATGCACCAGCCCCAAGCATCCAGTATCATGCATCGAACCTGGACTGGTGATTCATTTAATATATGATATTATACATGCTTCAATGCCATTCTCTCAAATCATCCCACCCTCTCCCTCTACCACAGAGTCCAAAAGACTGTTCTATACATCTGTGTCACTTTTGCTATCTCGCAGACAAGGTTATGGTTAATTTTCTTAAAATAATCATAGTTTATTCTGAATTAAAAACTAAAGCTTTTGAAAAACAGCCATTGAATGTTTGAAGGTTGATGGGTTAAAACAAATAAGATTACAGATAAAATATTCTTCAAAATTTAATCTTGCATAACTGATATTTCATTGATTATGAGTTTGCAATCCTTTATTATAACACACTTCCTTTCATTTTTATTCTTTAAAATCTTACTGTGAATTCTTCAGTTGCCAGGGAAGTATTATTGATAAATATATTTTCAAGCCTTTGTGATCTAATCTTTTTTAATATTTTTGGTTCATTTCTCAAGAGGAAATATTTAGGCTGTTTTCTGGATATTCATGGTCAAAGATAATGTTGAGTCAAGCTGAATACCTCTCTTTCTCTCTCTCTTTCTCCATCCATCCCCATCTTGTCCAGAAACCAAAATCTCTCCTGGATACTTAAGAATGACTTTACTGTTCATATAACTGCTTCCTGATTAATTTAGCTTATTATTTAGGTTTATTTTGCATGAAGATGTAACTTAAAAGATTTTGCCACTTTCAAAAAATTTCTTTCTTACACCTCTAATATCCTAGGGAGTTAAAATATGTTGGATATCATCATCCCTGTTTTACATATTAAGAAATAAAGTCTCAGAGAAGTTGAATAATATGATATAGAAAAGTAAAGCATCCCAGATGTTCCAAACATGAGACTCAAAACCAGATTCAGTCTGAATCCAGTGGTGTTTCAGTCTTCAGTACACTTCATTATCTCTTACATGTAAAAGTTATTTGATAACTACTTTTTCGCTTGTCTTAATTGATTAAGCTTTAATTCCACACAGAACATTTTTTCTCAGCATTTTAGGAGCACAAATGAAAGAAGTTGAAGTGAAGGCAGATGGGCTGATCTGAGGATACTAAGTAACAATAAGACTTTAAAAATAATATATTCTTTTCTTAAAAATTATTTATTTTGTTGCATTGCACATTGTGAGGGATCTTACTTCCTTGATCAGGGATTGAACCTATACCCTTTTCAGCAGAAGCCTTGATTGGATTTTTAAACACTCGACCTCCTGGAAAGGACCTACTCTGTTTTATTAATTTTATATTATTTATTAAAAGTTATGTATAAAAAAATCATTGCTTATTTTTGTCCATTTTATCCCCTATAATTAATAACCATCTATACATTGATCTATCAGACACTACTGAAGCACCTTAGCAGCAGCAGCATACATTGATTTATTGCCCATCCATTCAGTTCAGTCGAGTCACTCAGTCGTGTCCGATTCTTTGAGACCCCATTAACCACAGCATGCCAGGCCTCTCTGTCCATCAAGAACTCCCAGAGTCCACCCAAACCCATTTCCATTGTGTCAGTGATGCCATCCCACTATCTCATCATCTGTCATCCCCTTCTCCTCCTGCCCTCAATCTTTCCCAGCATCAGGGTCTTTTCAAGTGAGTCAGCTCTCTGCATCAGGTGGCCAAAGTATTGGAGTTTCAGGTTCAACATCAGTCCCTCCAGTGAACACCCAGGACTGATCTCCTTTAGGATAGACTGGTTGGATCTCCTTGCAATTCAAGAGACTCTCAAGAGTCTTCTCCAACACTGCAGCTCAAAAGCACCAATTCTTCTTCATTCAGCTTTCTTTATAGTCCAACTCTCACACCCATATGTGAGTACTGTAAAAACCATAGCATTGACTAGATGGACCTTTGTTGACAAAGTAATGTCTCTGCTTTTTAACATGCTATCTAGGTTGGTCATAACTTCCCTTGCAAGGAGCAAGCGTTTTTTGATTTCATGGCTGCAATCAACATCTGCAGTGATTTTGGAGCCCAGAAAAATAGTCAGCCAATGTTTCCACTGTTTCCTCATCTATTTCCCATGAAGTGATGGGACCAGATGCCATGATCTTTGTTTTCTGAATGTTGAGCTTTAAGCCAACTTTTTCACTCACCTCTTTCACTTTCATCAAGAGGCTCTTTAGTTCTTCTTCACTTTCTGCATAAAGATGGTGTCATCTGCATATCTGAGGTTATTGATATTTCTCCTGGCAATCTTTATTCCATCTTGTGCTTCTTCCAGCCCAGCGTTGCTCATGATGTACTCTGCATAGAATTTAAATAAGCAGGGTGACAATATACAGCCTTAACGTACTCCCTTTCCTATTTGGAACTAGTCTGTCATTTCATGTCCAATTGTACCTGTTGCTTCCTGACCTGCATATAGATTTCTCAAGAGGCAGGCTTGGTGGTCTGGTATTCCCATCTCTTTCAGAATTTTCCACAGTTTATTGTGATTCACACTGTGAAAGGTTTTGGCATAGTCAATAAAGCAGAAATATATATATTTTTTTTTTCTGGAATTCTCTTGCTTTTTCAATGATCCAGCAGATGTTGGCAATTTTATCTCTGGTTCCTCTGCCTATAAATGTTTCAAAGGTATCATTTAATATGTTAGCTATACAATTGACTTTGTTGAAAAGATCTCTACTTTCTTTACAAAGGAAGATTACTCTAATGGATGTAGGATGATATCTTACTTTCAATTGATTAAATGTACTTGATATCATTATGCAAGAAAGTCTGGGTGTGAAAACAATAAGCATCTTTTAATTCTACCAGTATTAACACCTGAGACCACTCTTTTCAGGTATAATTATATGCTTACATTGAAAACATTTTTTTTTTTTCCCTTCTAAGATTTTCAATATCCTACTACCTCTCCAAAAGATTCCCAAATAAAATTTTCTGAAAATAAACTTGGGATTATTGTTCATAGGCTTACAGTATAAATGTTCATTTTACTTGTGTTTTCACTTTGTGTGTACATTTGCAGAGGTTGGAGCACTTGTTTGAACTGACTCATGATGATTTTATTCTTGTTTCCAGGTGGTTTGTATGGTAGAGTGTTTGTAGAATAAATCAGAGCCCACATAATTACTAACATACCCAATACTTCCTTTAGTGTTTAAACACCACCTGTCTTACAACTAATTGTTGGTTTACATTTTGAGTACTTTTTTAAAAACAAAATAAAAAAGACAATGAGGATACATCTAAATATTGTCAAGTAGATTAAAAAAATCTATTAAGAATCTACACTTGCACTTCGTTTATCTCTTAGCTAACTGCAAAGCTCAGCCACAATTGCCTTAATGTTTATTACAAACCACTCAAAATAACCAACATGACCTACTTTAGTATCTTCCATTTGCTTGGAAATAGCAAAAACAGAAGAGTTTGGATCTGCAGTTGTCAAAATGTACTATTTATTATCTTTAAAAAGTGGATTCGGCATTTAAAAAATTTCAGCTATAAATCCTGAGTTAACAATTTACTAGCTGTATGAATTTTGATCAAGATGTTTAATGAATATATGTCCCCATCTGAAAGAATGGCCACAATTATTATTGATTTTACATAATTGTGAAAAAAGAACATTTACATACCATATAACACATGATATAATTCATATAAAATGCTGCCAAATCACACAGTAGGAGCTCAAAAATTAGTGGATATAATGAATATTATCTGTTCACGTTCACTTTTGAAATGGCAGTGTTCTTTTTTTGGGAAACTAGGGTTATGCCTATTATTTTTCCAAAACATGATCTCAAGAACTTCCTATTAGCTACACTATGTTGTTTTACAAATAATGATATATAAAATTATGATTTTCTCAAAAAGACAGTCCAATGTTAAAACAAAAGTTTATTAACATTGTGGTGGAAAGGAGGTGGGAGGTGGGAGGTGAGTGATTTGCCTTACAGATTTGCCTAAGTCCACATAAAAATCTCAAAATAAAATATTTATATTGTTCTTTCTTTAATTTTGTTACTTATTTAAAATATAATATTTTTCTATATTTTATGCATCTTTGTAAGACAATTTAAATCTTTGTTGAAATGTCATTCATCAGTCAATGTCATTCTTTTTTAAATTTAAATTTATTTATTTTAATTGGAGGCTACTTAATTTACAATATTGTATTGTTTTTGCCATACATCAACATGAATCCTCTTGACTAAAACTAAAACCTTAACATGTTTATCTGCAGTAATTTAAATCAAGAGAAGATAGTTTAGTTATTATCAGTTTTAAAATAACTGATAAATGTTCCCTCATATTTAAAGGGATTATGTGGTAGGCAGAATTTTAATCTGGCCCTCAAGATTTCTGCTAGTGATCACACACCTTATGAAATTATTTTGTCTGAGTGTAAGCCAAATCTGTAGAAATGNTTAGTGAGTTAGTGGAAATGTTACAGATTTATATGACTGTTGGAGATTACTAAAGGCCATCTGAACCATATTGTCCTTCCTTTAGAAAAACTTACACTTAAATCTTCCAAGGTGACTCATTTCTAAAAACACCCTGAAGTTCTATGACCTCAGCATAAATATATATACAGTTTTTCCCTCTGTGAGAAGTTTCCTCTTCATATCTACTCTAAGTCACCTCACACCTATTAAAATTTATGAAGACTTTGTTCCAAACAGTTCATACAGTCTAATATTTAAGAAAAAAAAAAAAAAAAACCTTAATAACAAAATTGGGCAGAAGACTTAAAGTGACATCTCTCCAAAGAAATACTAATGGCAAGTAGGCATATGAAAAGATGATCAATGTCACTAATTATTAGAGAAATGTGAATCAAAACTACACAATGGTACAACCTTACACTGACCAGAATCAAATCATAAGAAAGTCTAAAAATAATATTGCTGGACAGGGTATGGAGAAAAGGGAATTCTCCTACATTACTGGTGAATGAAAAAGTTGGTTTAAAACACAGCAGTCACAAAACTAAAATCATGGCATCTGGTCCCATCATTTCATGGCAAATAAATGGGGAAACAATGGAAACAGTGATAGCCTTTATTTTCTTGGACTCCAAAATGACTGCAGACGGTGACTGCAGCCATGAAATTTAAAGAAGCTTGTGCCTTGGAAGAAAAGCTATGACAAACCTAGACAGTGCATTAAAAAGCAGAGACATTACTTTGCCATCAAAGGTCTGTTTAGTCAAAGCTATGGTTTTTCCAGTACTCATGTATGGATGGGGGCTTCCCCGATAGCTTGGATGGTAAAGAATTCACCTGCAATGCAGGAGACCCTGGTTCAATTCCTAGGTTGGGAAGATCCCTTGGAGAAGAAATTGTCTACTCACTTTAGTGTTTTGGGGCTTCCTTTGTGGCTCAGCTGGTAAAGACTCCACCTGCAATGTGGGAAACCTACATTCAGAAAACTAAGATCATGGCATTTGGTCCCATCACTCAATGGCAAATAGATGGGGAAACAGTGGAAACAGTGGCTGACTTTATTTTTCTGGGCTCAAAAATCACTGCAGATGGTGAAGATCCCCTGGATAAGGGAAAGGCTACTCACTCCAGTATTCTGGCCTGGAGAATTCCATGGGCAGTCCATGGAGTCACAAAGAGTCAGACACAACTGAGCGACTTTCACATTCGCTTTTGGAGAAGGAAATGACAACCCTCTCTAGTAGTCTTGTCTGGAGAATTCCATGAACAGAGGAGCCTGGCAGGCTACACTCCATAGAGTTGCAAAGAGTCAGGCATGACTGAGCAACTATCACTCATGTATGGGTATGAGAACCATAAACCATAAAGAAAGAACCATTAAAAAACCTGAGCAAGGAAAAAAAAAAAAAAGATGTTTTTAAACTATGTTGTTGGAGAAGACTCTTGAGAGTCCTTTGGACTGCATGGAGAACAAGCCAGTCCATCCTAAAGAAAATCAGTCCTGTATATTCATTGGAAGGATTAACGATGATGCCAAAGCTCCAATACTTTGGCCACATGATGTGAAGAGCTGGATCATTGAAAGAGCAAGAAAATTCCAGAAAAAAACATCTATTTCTACTTTATTGACTATGCCAAAACCTTTGACTGTGTGGATCACAATAAACTGTGTAAAATTCTGAGAGAGATGGGAATACCAGACCACTTGACGTGCCTCTTGAGGAACCTGTATATTGGTCAGGAAGCAACACTTAGAACTGGACTTGGAACAACAGACTGGTTCCAAATAGGAAAAGGAGTACATCAAGGCTGTATATTGTCACCCCGCTTATTTAACTTATATGCATCATGAGAAACGCTGGGCTGGAAGAAGCACAAGATGGAATAAAGATTGCTGGGAGAAATATCAATAACCTCAGATATGCAGATGAGACCGACTTTATGCAGAAAGTGAAGAAGAACTAAATAGCCTCTTGATGAAAGTGAAAGAGGTGAGTGAAAAAGTTGGCTTAAAGCTCAACATTCAGAAAACTAAGATTATGGCATTTGGTCCCATCACTCCATGGCAAATAGATGAGGAAACAGTGGAAACAGTGGCTGACTTTATTTCTCTGGGCTCCAAAATCACTGAAGACATTGATTGCAGCCATGAAATCAAAAGACACTTGCTCCTTGCAAAGAAAGTTATGACCAACCTAGATAGCATGTTAAAAAGCATAGACATTACTTTGCCAACAAAGGTCCATCTAGTCAAGGCTATGGTTTTTCCAATAGTCACGTATGGATGTGAGAGTTGGACTATAAAGAAAGCTGAAAGCTGAGGAATTGATGCTTTTGAGTTGTGGTGTTGGAGAAGACTCTTGAGAGTGCCTTGGACTGCCAGGAGATCCAACCAGTCCATCCTAAAGGAGATCAGTCCTGGGTGTTCACTGGAGGGACTGATGTTGAACCTGAAACTCCAATACTTTGGCCACCTGATGCGGAGAGCTGACTCACTTGAAAAGACCCTGATGCTGGGAAAGATTGAGGGCAGGAGGAGAAGGGGATGAAAGAGGATGAGATGGTGGGATGGTATCACCAACACAATGAACATGAGTTTGGGTAGACTCTGGAAGTTGGTAATGTACAAGGAGACCTGGTATGCTGCAGTTAATGGGGTCTCAAAGACTCAGACATGACTGAGCGACTGAACTGAACTGAACTGTGAAGAACTGACTCATTTGAAAATTCTCTGATACTGGAAAAGATTGAAGTCAGGAGGAAAAGGGGATGACAGAGCATGAAATGTTTGGATGGCATCACTGACTCAATGTTTGAGCAAGTTCTAGGATTTGGTGATGGACAGGGAAGTGTGGCGTACTGCAGTTCATGTGGTCACAAAGAGTCAGACCTGACTGAGCTACTGAACTGAACTGAACTGATTGGTGAGAATATAAATTGGTGCAACCACTATTGAGGACAGTAGAAAGGTTCTTAAAAAAGCTAAACGCAGAGTTACCATATGATCCAGAAATCCCACTTCTGGGGATGTATCTGGAGAAAACTCTAAATTAAAAGATGGCAGTACCCCCGTGTTTATTACCACATGATTTATAATAGTCAAGGCATAGAACCTAAGTGTCCATCCAATAGATGGATGGATAAAAAGGTATGGTACATTCTCTATTCCAGCACAGTGGAATATTGTACATATATAAGAAAATGAAGCAATGTCATTTGAGGCAACATGGATGGACCTAGAGATTTTCTTATTAAGTGAAGGCAGTCAGACAAAGACAAATATATAATATTACTTATATTTGGAATGCAAAAACATGACATAAATGAACTTATTTACAAAACAAAAATAGACTGAGAAGCATAGAAAACAAACTCATGTTTATTAAAGGGAAAAGGTGGGAGAAGAAATAAATTAGGAGTTTGGGATTAACATACACACACTACTGTAGACAAAGCATAGAAACAGCAAAGACCTATTGTATAGCACTACTGTATAGCACTAGGAACTATATTTAATATTATATAATAAAATATAATGTAAAGGAATCTGAAAAAATATGTACATACATATATATGTCCATGTTTATATATGCAAATCAAAGCACTCCATGCTTCACCACAAACTACAAACTAATTTAAAACATTGTAAATTAACTATACCTCAATTTTAAAAAAAGCCTTTGATATGAACTGGAGCTAAATTATATGTTTATATTTATGTTCTGTTCCATATTTATATCACATATAGAGAGAATTCTGCCTACAGTAAATCATTAAATATATACTTAATATTGGGATGGTGGTCAGGGGAACTGTCATAGCTGTGACAAAGACCAACTGGATATTCTTCAAGCCTGATTCCCTTTGCTTTGTTTACAATTATAAGCCTCTTTGCTCTTGGCTAGGGGCTATATATTAAGAGCAAGATCCTGGCTAATAAAATCTATGCAGAAGTGATAAAATGTCTCATCCATGCCTGACAAAAAGGAAATCTGAGCTATCTTCCATGTTTCTTTCTCCTTTTCTGCTTGACTGGAAACAAGAGATCTTAAAGACAGGATGGGAAGGGAGATGAGAGGGAGGTTCTGCAGGGAGGGGACCTGGATGTACCTATGGCTGACCCTTGTTGATGTCTGACAGAAAACCACATAATTCTGTAAAGCAATTATTTTTCAAATAAAATAAATATATATGGTGGCAAAAAAGGAATATATATATATGAATCATTATGCTATTTACCTGAAACTAACACAATATTGATAATGATCTATAGTTCAATATAATTTTTTTAAGTGGTAAAGCAAAACCATGGAAGAAGTCACAGATTGTAGGACTGTGTCGGGGAGGAATGCTTGATCTTCATCTTTGACATGAAGAAGTACAATACCTTGTAAGAGGCCACTGAGATCTGAGGTTTAAGCAAATTTATCTGTCCAAAGAGTGTAAATTTTCATTATGTTAAAAATAATGGTTTAACATTTGAGAGTTCATCATGAAATAGTTATTTCCAGAAAAAGAAATGGATCGAATCATTTCTTCTTTCAATCAGTCAACCAAATTCTAATTAATGTAGTCATCATTTATCAAAGATCTTTTGGTTGACTCATACACAAAGTCTTGTGCTCAGCAAAGTTCACCTTTGCTGAGGGTAGATAAAATCTAATGCTATGGAGTGGTTATCTTTCTTCATTTGTCTCAGTCACAAGCCTTCAGTTCAGTTCAGTTGTCAATCGTGTCTGACTCTTTGTGACCCCGTGAATCGCAGAACGCCAAGCCTCCTTGTTCACCACCAACTTACGGAGTTTACTCAAACTCATGTTCATCCAGTCAGTGATGCCATTCAGCCATCTCATCCTTTATTACCCCCTTCCTTTCCTGCTCCTAATCCCTCCCAACATCAGAGTATTTTCCAGTGAGTCAACTCTTCACATGAGGCACCAAAGTATTGGAGTTTCAGCTTTAGGATCAGTCCTTCCAATAAACACCCAGGACTGATCT